>JASVEL010010910.1:0-166341 GCA_032618575.1 Nicotiana noctiflora
CTTCCAAATCGTTCCACCATATACGGAGCTGCTGAGGGACCTCACTAAAGATTGAAAATGATTTATTCTGATTCGTGCTCATCCTGCACATTTATTAAGGTGATTTAAATAAAAAAACAACTTTGTTTTGCTAAAAATAAAAATAAAAATCCGTTTTCAATCACGGCCTTTCAACGTCTCGGGGACGAAGGCTTTTAAGGCTGTGGGGTAAATTGATCGAAATCAAAATTGACCCAAAGGTGGCCGTTTATACGAAATTAGCCTTCCGGCGTCCCTTTCGGGAACATTCGGCTATTTTTGAAAACAGCGTCACCGACTTATTTAGTACAAAAGTTAGTTTTGATATTTTGGCTTTAATTTTTCAAAAGGTGAAGTTGGACCCGATGGAGGTTGCCTACGTATCTCACATCCGATGAGAATCAAACCCACGTAGTTCGGTTTTGACGAAACAAACGACATTATTTATTCATTTTACTAAAGGAAAACAAATAAGCTATTTCTATCTTAAGAACAAAACACACTTTTTTTTTTTTTTTTTTTTAATCTCTAAAAGCCGGTCGGCATGCAAGTCTATAACAGATAAATGCGTAAGACAAACAGGATGCAGCAGGATGGTCTTTTCATTTCAGGTCACCTGTCCTAGACGGACCCAACCCCTGTGTTGAGTCCCCTAAGTCAAATGCAACATGATGCAAATAAACGTTCCTACTAGGGATCCGGCATGAAGCTTTGTTATTCTAGGTTTAAAACCTGGGTTTATTGTTCTAGACCTGGCTTACCCGAGCGGACAACTCGAGCCGAGGAGGAGGCAGCAACCCGGGAATACAGAAGCTTCGCCGGTTTTGCAACTTATCCAAACCTCGTTCTAAAATGGGAATTAGACACTATACAGAAAAGAAGTCACACGAAGTGCACCCTTCTTCATGATTTAGAAGACTTAGAGAGGAGATTGGTTCCGGCACAATTTATATGTACAGTTCACAAAATATCAAAGCAGTAAAAACAACATTTTGCACATTGATGCCAACATGTAAAAGAATCAGATAATAAAATATGCCAAATACAACAGTTATTCCGAGCTCGAATTCTAAAGAAATCCCCAGCAGAGTCGCCAGAGCTGTCACACCTCTTTTTTACCGCACCCGCGAGGATGCAAAGAGTTTTTCCAATTAAAGGACAATCGAGATGGGATTTATTTTAATTATTTCAGAGTCGCCACTTGGGAGATTTATGGTGTCCCAAGTCACAGGTTAAATCCCGAATCGAGGAAAAGAATGACTCTATTTAACGGTCCGCGAACCAGAAATCCGGATAAGGAATTCTATTAACCGGGAGAAGGTATTAGGCATTCCCGAATTCCGTGGTTCTAGCACGGTCGCTCAGCTGTCGTGTTTGGCTTATCTATCTGCTTTTTACAATTATGTACTTAGTGCAAGTTAATGTCCCCTTTACCGCTTTTATTATTGGTTATGATTTACGAAAGAGAAAGTTGCTTAAAAATATGCTTTCGAATCACGTCACATGAAATGCACCCGGATCCTCGACATATTCTTATTCAACATTTCGGGGTTTGGATTCGGGTCGCATGAAATGCACACCCGTATTTAAGAAGATAGAACTAAAATATGCGCCCGGATCGACTACTTATTTACACTGTTGCGAAGGGCGTGATATTCGTTAAGAAACGACGCATCTCAAAATCTAAGTATTTTATATGTACATTTATGAAGGCTGTGTGATTAGTGTAACTATTGGGTGAGGCGCACCTTTGATTCAAACCTAAAGCGAACTACATCCCACTGTATTTTACCTAAGAGTTGATTCCAATTTATTTAAAACTTGCTACGAACCACACCACATGAAATGCGCCTGTGGTTCCTGACATGCTTTGTTTACTCTTGCCCAAAATTGGGGTCGGGTCACATGAAATGCGCCCCGACTCTTTTAATCTAATTACGTCATTCCGTTGAGTAACAACTCCCTAGCTAATCTTGCTTTTAGCATAAGGTCTAACGTTAACAGATTTGGAGATTACACACACGAGCAGAGAAGATTGAATAGAGATACAACAGACTAATTCAGGTTTACGTGCTTATCTAATGACAGTGTATCTTTGGCCTAGCTACACTTTTCCATAACCAAGACTAGCAATACAAGCTTAATTGAAGAATAACAGAATGTAATTAAACATAAGAACTTTAGACGACTACATGTTTCAATAGGCTTTATGCATAAGCTTCAAACTTCATTCTTTTCGAACCAAGGAACTACAATAACAGAGGTGTGTACCTGGAAGGCGGAAGAACAAGGAAGAGTGAGCAATGGCAATGCAGCAACAGTAACAGGAACAGTAACAACAACAGTAAACCAGTAACCAATAGACCAGCAATCAAATAGACCAACAGCCAACAAAAATAATGAAACAACAGCAACAACCAACCCAGGCAGCAATACTATAGACCAGCCAGCAACCAACAATGGAACAACAACACCAAATCAACCCAGGCAGCAACACAACATACCAGCCAGCAACACAAACGACCAAGAGCAACAACACTACTGACCAAACAGCACCAAATGAACACCACAGCAACAACAACTAATGGCAGCCCTCAACTAAACCAATAGCAAACACTAACAATGGCAGCAATCAAGTGAACCAGCAGCAAATACTCGAGCTATCACAACACTCAACTACTGAACCAGCTAAAGCAATGGCACAGCACCACCAACACAAGACAACAGGCAACCAAATGACCACACACTCAGCCTCTGAATCAAAACCACGAAACAGTAACCAAAGGAAAAACCCAATGAAACAGTCACCTCTCTTTCCCTTTTGTTCTCTCTGTATCTTTGTATGTATGTATCAAAAATGTATCCTTGCTGTCTACTTTCCCTCAGGTTTTTCTCTCTAGCTACGACTGTTTTTTGCTCTCCAGGTACTTCAGTCTCACTGTCTATGTTTTTGCTCTCCAGGTATTCTCTAATGTCTGTATGAATATCCCCCTTTTAGGTATTAATGCCTATCTATTTATAACCAAAAACAACACCTAGGACACCCAGATTCTACAGAACAGCCCCTTGCCCATCCTCCTTCTGTCCAACCCACTAAACCATGTCTAAGTATGGGGTTTTCATAATTAAAAATTGGTAAGTGCAGGGCACTGGTGGGCTGCTCTGCTGTGACAGTGGATTCCACTGACTAGCCTCATGTGCAGGGCACCAAATACTCTAAGTGTTGAACCCCGATTCCCTAGTTAGCTAATTTGAATCATAACTTCATCTTCAGATCAATCAAACAGTCCTACTCAATCCAGGGATGCTGATTATTGTATGGTAATTCAAATAATTCAAACTATGCAATTAGAAGACGACCTCTAATCAATTACAACACATAGCAATGACAACCAATTTAAACTGTTAAAACAGTGACTTCAACGAATCTCGGCCAATGCCGGACATATGCGAAGTTAACTATTCGACGACGCTAATCGACGCGAGTTCGTCTTCTATAACTAGCTTATTTGGTTAAACAAATCAGAAACCACAAATTGACCAAATAAAGGTCTTTGGAGATGAAGCATCAAAGCAGAAAATTAAAAGAGGAAACGAAGGCCAAGCAATTCACGTGATTAACACATTGAGTATGAAGACAGAAAAATAGAAATACCATATAAGACGAACTCATATTCAACATTTCGGGGTTTGGATTTGGGTCGCATTTGGATTTTGGAGTCTAACGGAACTTAATCGAAATGTTTTCAAAATGAAAACATCTCCACTAAGGTCTATTAGACCCCAATTCGTCTTGATTTTGGACCCCGAGTCTCTAATTAGATTTCTAGGGTTCTTGGGCTCGGATTTGGGGCTTTTGCATTTCTGATTAGATTCGAACCACACCAATGTCAATGGGAGTGTGGGGGAGGTGTGAGGAGACTGTGGTGTGAATTTGGTGAAGTTTGGCGTAGTTTGGATTTTGACTCGAATCTTTGAATGAAGATTCGAGCCGTTGGGTGGTGATTCGAGGTTAGCGAAGGCCGGATCCGTGATGGGGGAGGTGAGGGGAAGGTTTTGGCATTGGTTTGGTGGTGATTGGCCTACCGGAACCGCCGTGAGGCGATTTCCGGCAGGCGGAGTACGGCGGCGGACGGCGGAGAGAAGCCTGGTCTCTGAGGACCTTTGGGAGATGAAGGGAGGGGGGGGGGGGTCTGAAAGGGGGGCGGGGTAAGGGATCAGGAATATATACCACGCATGGGATTGGATCTAGGCCGTTGGATCAATTTAGATCGACGGCTTGGATCCACCCACTTAATGAAACGATGTCGTTTGGGTGAGTCTTGGACCGGGTATGTTTGGAATTAAAGGATTAATCTGGGCCGTTGGATGATAAAATCCAACGGTCCAGATCGAATGCCACAATGACAGAGGCTGGACGGATCGGGATTCGTTTGGGCCTGGTTTTCCTGGACTAAACTATGGCCCAATTTGATCTCATTACTACACATATATATATGTACATGTATATATATATATATATATATATGCATACAACTATCCCACACAATTACATATCACTTAAATGTAAACCACATAAAAATGCAAAACCTAATGTATATTTTTTTTGTATTTTATTAATAAACATGCACACAAAAAAAATGTAAATTTAAGATAAAATAACACAAAATCACAAAAATCCTACCTAACACGAAACTATTTTTATTTTGAGTTTTTCTGGGAGTACTTCTCAGGTAAGGCAAAAATCACGTGCTCACAGCTGCCCCTCTTGTCTGCATGGGAAAAAGCAAACGTGTCTGCATGTTTAATTAAGAATTTATGGTACTTACCCGGATTGGCGAGTCTGTGACCGATGTAGGCCTTCTTCTCGGGTTCATCCCGATCTAGTTGAACCGGGTCGAGATCCTCAACCGTAGCTTTGCAGGCTTTTACGATGTCTGGGTCTCTTATATCATCGACTGTCGGGTCCGCTTGGGTCCTCGACATGGCTGATTGCTATGCTTCTGTGCTTGCCCCGTTCAATTGCCTGGTGCAGGTGCAGTCTTGAGTTATTTTATAACATTCCTGCGTTGTGCGCGGCTCCCCTTTAATGCTGAATATTCCCCATGGGGTAGGGAATTTGATCACTTGGTATAGGCTCGAGGGGATCGCTCGCATGGCGTATATCCATGGGCGCCCGATGATGACGTTGTAGGTTGTCTCTTGATTCATCACATGGAAGGTAGTTTCTAGGGTGACGCCTCCCGCGAGGACGGGCAGGGTCACTTCTCCTGATGTGCGCTCTACTGCATTGTTAAAACCAGTTAGAGTTATGCATCGGGGGGTTATCCTGTCCTCGAGTCCCATCTGTGAGAGGACTCTCGGATGAATGATGCAGGCGCCGCTTCCGTCATCGATCATGACTCTCTTGACATTAGTATAAATGATACGTACAGTAATAACTAAACCATCATAATGAAGGAAACACAAACCGTTAGCGTCAGACTTATCGAAGGTGATACTTCCTTCGAGGTCATCGTACCGTTCGTGGGAGATGGTCCTCTTCAATCGGTGTGTGTTGGCGAATTTGATGTAGTTAATGGTGATGTCGTCCCCTTCTCCGACGATCATGTTTACCGTACATGTTGGAGAGGGCGGCTTTGGAGGTCCCCGGGAGTGCTCCCGTCCGCGTGCAAAATTGGCTTTCCCCTTGTCGCTGAACAGCTCCTTTAGGTAACCCTGGTTGAGCATTCTAACGACTTCTTGCCGCAGACCGATGCATTCTTCGGTCTGGTGCCCTCGTTCCTGGTGGAACTCGCACAGGACATTTGACTTTCTTATGGCCGGGTTCGATTTTATCTTTTGGGGCCACTGCACCTTGGTTCCAAGCTTCTCCAGTGCGTACACTACTTCTGAAGGGGAAACACATAAGTTATGTAAAGAAAGTAAAGGGGGCGTACCTCGTTCGTTTCTAAGTGGGGCGAGGTGGCATTGCACGGTGTCCGTATGGCGAGGGGGCGGAAGTGAAGACCTCGTATAGGGTTGGTGTCGCTCCTTGATGTGATGAGGGGGAAGTTCTCGGTGCCCCTCGTGCCGTCGATATCTTCTTGTATCCGGACGCACGGCCGCTAGCCGTCGGGTTGGTCTGTTGAGATCCTGCTCGTCTGCTCGTACCTCGGCGCAGTAGGCGTTAAGAATCTCGTCCCAGGTCATGGGAGGATACTTCATGAGCCGGCTTAGCAGTTTTTTGGTAGCTCTGGAGCCGTCCCTGCTGAGTCCGTTCTGGAAGGCCGCTACCGTCATTCCTTCTAACACATTTGGCATGCTCATTCTTACCCTGTTGAACCTGGCGATGAAGTCCCTGAGGCCCTCGCCTGTGGTTTGTCTAACGTCGAAGATGTCATTCACCATTGCTTCCGCTTTCTTAGCGCCGATATGTGATGTGACGAACTTGTCCGCCATTTCCTCGAAGTTTGAGATTGCTTTGGCAGGTAGTTGGGAGTACCAGGTCATTGCTCCCCCGGTCAGCATTTCGCCAAACTTTTTCAGCAGTACTGATGGTACCTGTTCTTTAGACAAGTCATTACCTTTTACGGCGGTGACGTAGTGGATGAGGTGATCCTCGGGATCGGTGGTTCCGTCGTACACCTTTAGGTAGGGGGGCATCTTGAAGGTCTTTTGAATGGTGTTGGGTGCTGCTTCTTCGGAGTAGGGTTGTTCCACAAACCTTCCTACATCCCGTTTGGGTAGTAGTTTAGGTGCCCTGGGGATCTTATCAACCCTATCTTGGTGCTCCTTCAGCTGGTCGCGGAGGGCTTGATTTTCGCTTTCCATTTCTTCCATTTTCCTTAGGATGGAGGCTAATGTGTCATCGTGTGTTTGTGTCTCGATGAGTTGGCCTTTGGTTCGTGTTCCTTCCTGTTCATCTATCGCGGTGGTATTGCTTGTTGCTGGTGCTGCATTCTCGCAGCCTCGCGGTGGTTTTTTCACTAGGCTGCTCAGGGTGCTGGTCAACCATTCCTCCAGTAGCCTCTTGACTGTTGGGGGTGCTTCTTTTGAAGTGGAGGTGTCCCTTTCCTGTTGGGTAGTAAGGTTCCCAAAGGGGGGAGGGGAGGCCCCTACTTCAGGCGCGATACTAGGGGTAGCTTTGATGGCTGCACTACCACCGGCCTCGTTCATGGAACTCAGGATGTTGGTGGTAACTTCTGCCACAACCTTGGATCGAGTGTTATTTTCGGCCATTTTCAGACTTTTTCCGATGATCGGATCTTGCGAATGTATACTACGAGTTTGATTCTCGAAATCCCCACAGACGGCGCCAAATTGTTTGACCCAAAAGACTATAGGTTGCCATAGAGGTTAGGGACAATCAATGAATAGATGAAGGGTAAATCGAAATCAATGGTAATATGTATATATGTATATATATAAGATCGATCGTTGGATTTGTGTATATGTTTCTCTTATGAAAAGATGATGAAGTTTAATCAAGTGCAAGAACAAGTAAGCAATAAAGTGATAACAGTAGAGAGAAAAATGGTAGAGAGAGTTGTATTATTAATAATCAATAATACTTGTGTTACAAATTAGGGGGACCCTCCTTTATATAGAGGGGCGATCCCCTCGCCAGCATATTACATCGCCCTAAGGCTATTACTATTACAACGGAAACAGAGGGGAGGGGGAGTCGGGGACGACCACTCGGACTGGCTCATTGACACGCTGCTACGGACGGGGGCGCATCCTTTTCACCGTGCAGACACGAGGGAGGACGTCTCCCAATGTTAGCGGCCTCGTAAGGAAGCGGGCCTGACCTGTACTGCACCCGAGTCGACCGTACATATATACGTACTCGCCTCACCTTACGTCCGATTCGCCCCATACACCGATTATTGAATTAAAATTTTGTTAAAACAAAGATAAAATGAAAGTTATCTAACTTGTTCTCTAAGATAATAATTTATAAAAAGGAAAAAAATGGGAGAGTCAAAGTTCGAGAATAGTCACAAATGAAAATAGTAGAGTAGGAATTATAGTCAAAAGTCTCGACAAGGAAAGTGACATTTCTCGTTTCCATGTGTATATACAAGAGTGAAGGAGGTCATCACAGTTTCGATACTTCACCCCTGGTCGGATAATGTCAAAGTGTTCCCTCGTAAGTAACTCCCACCACTCTTTCAAAAGAAGGCAATATATTACTATATTTACAAAAGATAGAAGAAACAGAGAGAAAATATACTAATCATTGAGACTAAACTAATCAGGAAACCGGTTACTGGCTAGGCTACTTAACTTAGCCATATCAAGATTTACACGAGTGGTTGTCTTCATCATCAAATATCAATAGCTGCTTCCTGGAACTTGCTATTTCGTGATTGAATATTCGAAGGAACGGACCCTTCTTTCCTCCTTTCTAGTTCTATTATACAGTATATATTAAAGAGATACTCCATTTCTTTTCTTCCAATTCAATACTTCCATCTTCTTCTACTTCATCATTTCTAAGAATTTTGTTTTTGGTACAGAATTCTGGGATTGCTTTTCTTGTTCTTTCTTCAATCAAACATCTCAGAAATTCAGTTAGCTTAAAGCTGTTTCCATGGAAGCCATATTCCAAGAACAGCTTTTTCCTGGTGCAGATGCTTTCATTTTTAGGCACCCTTCTTCAATTCCAGTCGATTCAAGAGAAGATCCTGTTGTACAAAATGGTACAATAGTTAATCGTCATAGTTTTGAAGATTACTCTCATGTCCATTCAAATGTTTCGGTTCCTATTGTCCGAGACGGAGATTCTTCTCCTAAAGAGGAATTGGAAGGAGAAGGAGAAGGAGAAGGGGACCATTCTGATGCAATGTATAAATATATAAGTCAAATGCTAATGGAAGAGGAAGATTTGGAGTATAAACCCTGTATGTTCCACGACTGTATGGCTCTACAAGCTGCTGAAAAATACTTCTCTGATGTCCTTCATGGATCCGAAAACATTACTAATTCCCCCCAGTTTTCCGCCATTATTCCTCAGGATAAGGTTTCCTTCTCTTGTCCTGATTTCAGCAACACTTCATCTGATTCTATTGAGTCTCTTCAAACGGATCTGAATTTTGAATCCCCAGTTTCAGTGAAGAGTTTGTCTGGCTCTTTGTTGACTTCCTTTCATTCACTTAGTGGTTTGAGGGAAAAGAAAAATCATCATAGACAAGATGATGACCAACAGAGGAGTAACAAACAGTTGGCTACATTTGCTGCTGATGAATATGAACCATTGGAAATGTATGACAATGTGTTGTTGCTTTGTCCAAATAATCCATGTGTTCCGCCTAATGAAGTTAAAAAACCAATCAAAGTAGGAAGGCCGAGATCAGGTGGTAAGAAGCATAGCAGCAGCAAGAAGGAAATAGTGGATTTGAGAGGTCTGTTGACTCAATGTGCACAGGCAATGTCAAGCTATGATACTCGAACAGCTAATGAGTTGCTGATGCGGATAAGACAACACTCTTCGTCCCACGGGGATGGGACAGAGAGGTTGGCTCATTATCTTGCCAATGCCCTTGAAGCACGGTTGTCCAGCACAGGGACAGCGTCGTATACAGTGTTTGCATCCAGCAGGATATCAGCTGCTCACATTTTGAAAGCTTACAAGGCGTTTATCACAGCATGCCCATTCAAGTTGATGTCAAACATTTTCGCGAACAAGTATATCAAGAAGTTGATTACTCGAGGAGCACCAAGGACCATACACATAATTGATTTTGGGATTTTATATGGTTTCCAGTGGCCTTGTCTCATACAAAGTCTATCGGCCTTGAGCCGTGGGGAACCAATAAAGCTCCGCATTACTGGAGTCGAACTTCCCCAGCCTGGTTTCCGGCCAGCAGAGAGAGTTGAGGATACAGGGCGTCGCCTAAAGAAGTACTGTGACAGATTTCATGTTCCTTTCGAATTTAATGCCATAGCAAAGAAGTGGGAAAGCATTACGCTTGAAGAGCTTGCGATTAACAGGGATGAGGTTCTTGTGGTTAACAGTTTGTATAGACTAGGGAACATACCTGATGAGACAGTAGTACCAACCAGTCCAAGGGATGTTGTCTTAGATTTAATCAGGAGGATCCGTCCTGATATGTTCATCCACGGAGTGGTGAACGGGACTTACAATACTCCATTCTTTTTGACGCGGTTTAGGGAGGCGCTTTTTCACTTCTCTACTCTGTTTGATATGTTTGAGGCTACCATGCCCCGTGAGGACGAGGACAGAAAGCTTTTCGAGGAAGAGGTTTTTGCAAGAGATGCCATGAATGTGATAGCTTGTGAAGGAACAGAGAGGGTCGAGAGACCTGAAACGTACAAGCAGTGGCAACTTAGATGCGCGAGAGCTGGATTTAAACAGCTGCCACTTGACCAGGAGATTGTCAATTTTGTTAGGAACAAAGTGAGGCGGGAATACCACAAGGACTTCTCAGTGGATGAAGATAGCCAGTGGATGCTGCAAGGATGGAAAGGACGAGTAGTTTACGCTCTCTCTTGTTGGAAGCCTGCTGAGCAGTTGTAAAATTCTGTAGTTGTAACTTATTAGGCTATTTCTTTGCTTTTCCTATATATTTCACCTAAGGTTGAGCTATGGTCAACTTTAGGTCAGAGCTGCTTGATTGATTTTCTTTTTTGTTTGTAGCTGCATTGTAGAATCTGTTAATTTGGTTTCAATGCTACTGGATTATTTAGAAGCTCTGCCATTACCCACTCGATCATCGTGTTTGCAGTATCAGTCTCGTTAATAACAATGCATGTTACAAAAAACATGCATTTCAAAAACACAAGAAACTTTGGATGAACAGATTGTAAGAGGATATCCTTAGACATGCAAAAACATGCTTCGACGAAGAAACAGTCGGCAGGACTAATATTTTAGGACAATGAGTAAACATGACTAAATTTTTACCCTCCAAACAGATAGAACTAAATAACCAGCTATAGAGGAAATTTTTTCAAATAACTAGAAACGCGTCAAATATACCAAATGGTTAAAATTCAAATAATGGATTTCAAACATGAGAAAAATTAAAATAACAGTGAGAACCATCGCTCTGAGATCAGAAAGCTCCCAGTTTTGACAACAATGATCGAGCCTTTGGTTCACAGAAAGCTGGGATAAGACTAATCTGAATGCAGAAATTCTGAGAACCCATTGTGATCATACGTTCAGTGAGGTTAGACCCGGAAATGCATTGTGCCTGAAGCATATAAGCAAGGCAGACAGAACAAAATTGATTTGCCTCAGCAGAAGAGCATCACACTGTAGAAGGTTGGAATCCAAAATCACTCCGAATCCAGCTTCTGTTTCTTTTCTTCAGGCTGGTCTGTCAGATGTTTCAACTTAGCTTCTCTACGCTCCCTTTTAACTCCTTTTGCTTTGTGAGGCAGTGCCACACTTCCAACCTACAGAAAGGAATAATTTTTCACTGGTAAACAGTCATAGAAACAACTACCAGTATAGTCCCACAAGGTGAGGTCTAGGGAGGGTAATATGTAGACAGGCCTTATCCCTATCCAAAAGGGTAAACAGTCATGAAATTTTATTAAAAAGAAAACTCAACCAGATACTGTATTCTACCTTCTGATCAGGAATATAAATCTTCCCGTATTTTCCTTGAACGGCATCTTTGACAACATTTTTCTCCTGAAAATGACAGCCAGTAACAACATCAGTATTTTCCTGACTCAAGCTAAAGATTTGAAAAAGTGAGTTAGCCAATCAAACCTTCTTCTTTGCTTTATCAAGAGTAGTTTTTATAGCTTCTTTCTTCGAACTGTCATCAGGAAGACGATGTCGCCGAACTACTAAGTCCATGGACGGGCCAACCTCCACTAATTCTATTCTTGGAACTACTGTGCCAGATTTTTTTAACCGCAGTGCACAATGGGTCAAGAAAACCTTTTTTGGCGATACAGCTGTACATACATATACACGATCTAACCCAGCAAGGTTCAAGTTGGTCACCACCTGCAATATTGAACCCACACACATTAATGTTACTCCTTCCAATTCAAAGAAGCAAAGCGAATCAGCTTATTGAGAAAAGAACATACCTCACCATGGAATAGATCGAGCAAAACTTCTTTTAAATGCTTCAACTCCTCAACACTCTCAAATCCTTCTCCAATAAAGGTAAAAAAGGGCTTTGACCCAATTTTAGGAGCCAAATTCTTATCATATTTGAATGACTTCATGCTTTTGAACTCTTCCACTCCTACCTCTACAAGATCGTAAACATGGTGATCATAGGTTCGCCCAATAACAAGATTGTTAGGGCGCTTCTTGGAGTGAGAACCATACTGCAAAATAACCAAAGACTGTAAGCGGGTACGGAAAACAAAATATAAAGCACAAGCAAAAAGTCCTGAACATAAAAGACAGAACTATTCCTGATAAAGCAATATACTAGAAGAGTTAAACAGTTTATACAAAGTCTTTCGTTCAACTCAGGATTTTCAAGAGTTGAAAACACTCATCTCACTCCGAGTATCTACATTAAAAGTAGGTGTCATTCCTCATCTGCATGAAGAGTTGAAATCTACTATCGATTATAATAATATACCAGACACTTTAACCAGAGCAATACTACTTGGAAGAGTTGGAACTATGTGATGTAGAACATGAGATATCATGTCAAGTGGAACCAATAGCATGGAATGCCCAGCTTTAGCATTGGTCTTGACCAAGAATTACTCATTAAAGCATATAATTTATTTGACTACATACAACAACTGCTAAACCTGATCCAAACAAGTTGGGATCGGCAATATGAATCCTTATTCCTTTTGATTAAGTTCAACCCATACCATCATCATTACCAAAATAAAATAAAAGTGCAAGTAAAAAAAGATAAATAATAATGATAGAAGTTCTCAACCAAATCTAAAACCTATTCCCAACTATTAAGTATCACCTATATGGATTTTCCTCTTCCACGGTGCCCCGTCCTTAGCCAAGTCTACACTGATTCCAAGGATTTGTAGGTCTTTTGAGACAACTTCCTTTTGTGTGATTTTAGATTTATCCCTTCCCTTTTAAACACCTTCCCCCACCATAGTTTCACTCCTACCTAAGTTGCTCGGACACGGGTGCGGATCTAAAGGTCGGATCCTTCGAGATGTAAATTCTAAGATTCGGGGATACGGATCCTAGTGTGGATACGGGTGCGCGGGGATCCGGCTAAAATTAATTCAAAAATATAAAAATATCTCTAAATTTGTAAGAAATTTAGTGGAATACTTAGCATATCTTGTAAAGTGTATTTCTATTTGATTCTCAAATTGTAAATAAGTAATGGATTGATATCATAGATAAGGTATGTTATTTTCTTCAAATTGTATCCTAGTTTTGATTCTGATTTCGGGAATCAAATTGTATCTTGTATCAAATTTTCCGCCCGTTGTGGTCAAAGTACCCAAAAATGTTTGACCATATCGGTACGGATCCCATACCCACACCCACACCCATACTAGTGTCGTGTTGACACGGGTGCGGCACCTAAACTGAAGTGTCGGAGCAACTTAGACTCCTACAGACCGGTGCATTTGTAGGTCAACACAGGACACGACCAAAACCATCTAAAGCAACATTCTCTCATTTTATCCTCAATTTGTGCTACACCTTCTAGTGAATGCGCTCATTTTTTACCTTACCTAATCTTTTTGCTGCCGCATATCCATCTTAGCATTTACGTTTCTACAAGACCATCTGGTGGATATATTGAACTTTAGCAGTTCTCTGAAATGAGCATAGATATCTTCAATTCTAAGCTGATTCTAGTCCTATGAGTAACATCTTCATCTATCATTTCATTCTCTTGAAATGAGCCTAGATATCTAAATTGTTTGCATTTTTGGCACAACAATTCCATCTAGCCTCACCTGAACTTCGCTTTTCTCATACTGACCGTCTGTCTTCTACATACCTTAGAACCCTTACCCTCTAAAGATGTTTCTCCATAGCTCAAGCTTTTTGTTGATACCCTCTAGTTTCGTAATTCAATACAATATCGTCAGCATATAACATAAACCATGGAACCTCATCCTGTGTTGCGCTAGTTAGCTCATCCATAACTAGGGTAAATAAGTAGGGGCCCTGCAAAACCCTGGTGTGAACCCACTGCTGCGAGAAACTTCTTTGGATCTCCTACTACTGTTTTCACACTAAAGACAACTTCTTCATACATGTCCTTTGTGACATTTATATATTTTAATAAATGAGTAATATAATTTATAGACCAATTACTATCAGGAGTCACATATCAACTATAAATATCTGGAGTGACTAAAAAATGAACACAAAATACATTTTCAGTTGGGGTGCTCCAAAGCTACAAATTACAAATTCTAGATGCTCTAGTTCTAGAATGTGCTATCCCTCACACTATAGAAGAAACCCCGTTAACCGAGCAACATGATACAGACTATTGTTAATCATCAATTAAAAATTTAAAATAACATCTTCAAGACTTACAGTAATATAGTTTTACCATTCCGAAATAACCGTTCACCATATCTATTAGCACCAAAAATAGTTAACTATGGTAGCACAATGAGGGATATATAGAAAACCAAATACTAAGTTCAAATTTTTATTTATAATGTGTCTCAGCAAATCAAGCAGCCAAGGCGGAACCAGGATTTGGAACTTATGAGTTTAGGATTCTAGTCCTTTTAAATTACTAGGTTATAAATTAATAATTGTAAATATTCAATGAGTTTCATAAGACAAATATAGAGTTTGGACGAAAGTTACTGGGTCCGAACCCATAACTCAAAAGTCTAGCTCCGCCCTGCAAGCAACTAACATTATTTTGGATCTTTTCTATTTTAAATAATCAAACAGTTGAAGATCAACCGTGGACTCTTCAATAGTGTTACAAGTAGCTAAAAGGATTTCGGCAGATAATGTTACCCATTTTTGTTATGAACTTATGCAAGCTACCCATTAAGCATTATGAGGCTTAGTCTCTAATCCTTATCCCCTAGAAGCCAGAGTCTTAACCTGATTAAAACAATGCACTTCCATGTCAAAATGAACTTTCTTTGGCCTGAGTTAGGGGGAGATTTTCAGAATGACACAGCAAATTCTCAACATTGCACTTATGTTTCTTCTTCTGTATTTCATTGAATATATATCTCTTGGCACAATAACTTTTCATTGTGAGAAAAGATCCGTACTCCTTTGCTAAATATTTGGAGACAGATTCATTTATGTCTACCTTCAGAACAATCCTCAGCAAACAACATAATAATCATGGAGCCACAGAAACAAATCCAAATTAACATGGAACAAGTTATATATCAGCACTTTTCTACCCACTCAACCAAAAAATGCCTCAAAAAGGAAAAGGGCATGTACCCACTTACCACAAAAAGGCTGCAATCTGTCTTAAGAGAGAAGAACTCCAAAGAAGCCTCTCCCCCACTCTCAAATGGTCTAACATTATCATTCTTCCGGGTATATTTAACAGAATTATCCCTCTTCAAGTGATAAATTTCAGTCATCACCTCATTCAACACATGGCTTGTTTTAGTACCATGTAATATCAATGTCTTTTTCCCAGTTTCAACCTGCCACAAAATAAATAAATAAAAATTTGTCATCACAATAAAAATCCCATCTCTTTTTTTGGAAGTGTGGTTTGCTAAGATAAAACTCACCAGTTTAGGAGCACGTTTTTCAAGCTCCCTTCTGATTCTTCCTTTCTGTGGGGTTTTAATTTTCCATGGGGTTTTACTTCTCATCATCCTTACCTAAAAACAAATTGAAACCTAAACTAATATTATTTGTGATTAAAGCAAATTTTCAACTTTCATAACAACAATTACTATGGCTTAATCATAAATTAGTTGGAACCCTAGAAACAAAAAAAAACGGCAAGAGAACCGTAAGAATTTAAGCCTTCACTTACCAATAGAGGAAAAGAGAAGATATGAAGAAGAATTGGTAAAGGGAAAAGGGGAAGAAACAACTACGCCTATGCAAATATTAGGGTTATTAGGGTTTTAGAATCGTTGGGGTTTTGGGCGGGTGTTATTCGCCCGGTTTCAGTTGTGGGCCTAGTGAAAATGCCCGGGCCCAAGTTGACTGAAATACTACCAATCCAATATCCATCCATTCTCTACATTTGCATAAATGACCTTTCTTATGCTACTAATCGAATTTTGTTGTCATTAGAACACTAGGCCAAATTTTCCAGAAACACAAAAAAATGAAAAAATTACCCAAACTGTCCGTCCATAAGTAATTTCAATCAAAAGTAAGCCAAAATAAAATATAGAATTTTTACATTCCTAATATACCCTCTACTCAAGTTTTACTATAATATCATTTTATATTCTCAATTACCATTTATGTACATTTTAAGGGATTAACGATAATAATTAGTGTCATAAAATTACTCTAACATATCTTTCACTCCCCCACATTTCTTTTTCCACATCCCACTCCCCTCCCCAAGACAGCAGCAATTCCTAGGGTGGGCATTTGGTATTTCGGTACGGTATTTATAAATTACGGTTCGGTATTCGGTATATCAATTGTGCATACCAAATATCGTACCAAAGTAGTTCGGTACGATTCGGTATTTTCTTGTTTGGTTCGGTACGGTTTCGGTATCGCATCGTCCCCGTTAATGGTGCAGTTATAAGTTATAACAACAATTAACACTCCCACAGTCTCATTAGATGCGGAACAATGAAAAACATCCACTGAAATAAGCATGAAATTTAACGGACAGTTAAACAATAAGGATGTTTTTCACTTCTTTGTTTCTGAAGCAATGCAGAAACTACAGAACTACTATATTCATCAGTCAATCTACAATCATTAAATTCAATAATGCAATTGATCAATCCTTGTCGCCAACCTCCAACAAAAGTACTTCAATGCACACCATTCTTGAAACTACTATGTTCATCAGTCAATACAGACCTTCTAACATGCTAAAAATAGAACAAGACCAACTAAAATAAAAAATAGTACTACTGAATATCAATCTAAAGCCCCTCCAGCGGCTAACCTGCTAAAAATGGAACAAGACCAGGGGCGGCCCGACCAGTTTTGTGGCCTAAAGCCAAATTTTATGAGGGGACTTAATTTTTTTTTATTATTTGAAATCTATTTTTTAGCTTTTTTTAGATACAAAGTTAGAAATAATTTTCTTACCAACAATAACTCCAAATAAGTATTTTTCAGTTGACATTATAACTAACCCATTTAACCTTTCTTGTGACATTGTTGTTCTTAGGTAAGATTTTATCAATTTTAATTTTGAAAACTTCTTTCCGCTGAAGCAATGGTCACATAAGTTATTAATATTATTCCATAAGCAATTTAGGCATTTGGAAAAGAATTAAATCTTTATATTTGATTAAGTGTAGCAATTAAACTGTTATCTTCTAATTGTACTATTTTCCTTAATATTTTTAATTCAGAAAATAGATCTAAACTATCAATATCGAATTAATTATTATGTTTTAAGGAACAACCAAAATTAAGGCAATATTTTTCAAATTTCAACATCTAGCGATCTTAGTTTTTACTACTAAATAGAAAATCAAAAATATTTTCATAAGCTTCGAATTGTTAAAATCTACTTTGAAGTGAAAAACTAGCCTTGTTTATGTATAAAAATAACCAACTCTAAAGCACTCTTCCAAAGCTTTTGAGATTTCATTATCACCATTGCACATCAAATTGTTACTTCCTATACATTCACACGTTTCTTACGAAATTCGGGTTCGATATTTATTTCAAGTGTAATTTCCTTAACAAAAATCATAGCAGTTGCTAATCCTTCTTCTCTACATTTGTTAAAGAAACAAATCAAACTTTTTTACTTTACATAATGTTTTTTTAAACTTATATATAGTATATTAGGTGCAACAAAAAATGGGGCCCCCACAAATATGGGTATGGGACCTAAAGCAGTTGCTTTATTTGCTTTATGAAAGGGTCACCCGAAGACCAATTATAAACAAAACTTAGTACTACTAAGTAACAAAGTTGGTCGAAAGCACTATTGAGAAGAACAAAAAAACAGAACACTTAACCCAATTAGTTTTACCATATCATCGTTATAGAGTAACTTTTACCCCATTGAGTAACAAAACTGTTAAAATAATAAGTCTATTGAGTATTGAATACAAAAGAGAAGGAATTTTCAGTTCACTTAATCAATTGAATATGTTCTGGAAAATAAGAGCAGTGAACGAGCTTCCGAATATATATATATAGTGAATTGGTACATATTTTCACAAAACGGACTATAGTGAATTAGTACATATTTTCACAAAACGGACTAGTGATATAAACAAGTATCTTTACCCACCCAACCAGCCGGTGAAGCCGTGAGGTGAAAAAGGGCAAAAGAATCAGTTGAACACTAACATAAAACCACAAGATTGAAGAATGAAGAAGTTATGAACCTGTTGAAAACCTGAAGATAGTAGAAAGAAGGTCAACAATGAGCAAGCAAGTAGTCGCCGAGGAGAGGAGTTGTCGTCGCCGCTCGCCGAGGTTGTGAAGTCGTAGTTGCCCTCTGCTATTCTAGCGTTAGAAAATAGAAAAGGGAAATGGGTAAGCGAAAGAAGCTAACATAAGTCTGCTGTGCTATTGGGCTGAAAATTGGAAATAGAGTTGGACTTGCACTTAAATATTTTCTTTAAACTATAGCCGCTTTATCTTTTTGTTTGTATCCGTATTCACTTTTTAAAAACCTTCAGCTTCCCTTTATAATTGAGAAACTTCGGCTTTAGAGCTGAAGCTTTTATTTTATAACTAGAGCTGAAGTTTCCGGATTATTAAACAAAAACTTCAGCTCTAGAGCTGAAGTTTTTATTTTATAACTAGGAAAGAAGTTTTTATTTTATAACTGGCTGAAATTTTTATTTTATAACACAAAAGTTTCAGCTCTAGTTACAACACAAAAACTTGAAGTTTTTATTTTATAACTAGAAAACTTCAGCTATAGAGCTTAAGTTTTCCAGTTATAAAATAAAAACTTCAGCTGGAAACTGCTTAAGTTTTTATTTTATAACTGGAAAACTTAAGCTGAAAACTGCTTAAGTTTTTATCGTGTAACTAGAAAATTTAAGCTCTAGAGCTTAAGTTTTTATTGTATAACTAGAAGAGTTAAGCTTTAGAGCTTAAGTTTTTATTGTATAACTGAAAAACTTAAGTTGGAAACAGCTTAAGTTTTTATTTTATAACAGATAAATTTAAGCTGGAAAACTGCTTAAGTTTTCGGTTATAAAGACAAAAACTCCAGCTGAAGAAAAATTTCAGCCCCGTGGGCTGAAGTTATGTGATAAAGCGGGTAGGCTTATAATTTTTTTTGCAAAGCGGGCACAAGTTAAAATATGGCACAAAAAACGAGTATAGATCTAAATGCCCCAAATATTTCAGTATTTCGATATATCCAAATATCAAAGACTCAATACCGGGTACCATACTGGAATACTATAATTTTTATATCGAAATATACCGACAAAATCGAAACCGAAATACCAATTTAATTCTGTTCAGTTCAGAATTTGGTTTTTCGAATTTATGTCCACCCGTATAATTTAGTCCGTGATAATATTATTTTGTTTCCAATAAATTCAAAGTGGACTGGGTAGCAATTTTCTGGGTTGTGATTTACATTCAAGACCGAGCTGAGTAACATGTGAACAATACTTATGATGTTCTATGATTTAATTATTACTACAACTTATCACAGACGATTATACGTAGTTATCTTTTTAAGTGGTCTGATACTATAACAATTCTATGAGAACAGATGAGTTAATTTTATCCATGGTCCTGAACTTGTGTTGGTTATCCAAAGGTCATTTTTTTGGTTACATAAAAATCATTCAATTTTGTGTTCATTACACAAAAGTTATTTTTCTTTCTTTTGTTACACAAAAATTATATTTTTACTTGAAAAGTCGATTATGCCCTTGTTATTATATAAACTTTCATATTTACGTAATACCTTATATATTATATACTATATAATATACTTTACCTATGTATTTTATGTATAAATAAAATAACTTAATATTATTTAATTTATTATTTTTATAATATATTCTTATATTTAATTATTTCTTAGCGTTAATTTCAAAATATATTGGTAGCGCTATAAAACAACTTCTTTTTTTAAACAATTTTTTTTCTTTTATTTTTAATCTAATTGACCGACCAAAGTTGGTTAGTAATTTTCGACCAACTTTGGTTGATAGGACCTTCCGACCTTCAAAATACCGACAAGACGTTAATGGTCACGTTTTAGACGGTTATTGGTCATTACGGATCAACTTTGGTCGATTCTTTTTAACAGTTTCTCCCGAATTTCAGTAGTATAAAATAATCAATTGTTCAGGTAAATCCCCAAAAAAAATTGCATGAGTTACCTAGGGATTTTCCTTCAGATTATCATATGATTTTTTTTATCATTTTCTTTGTTTGTTTACCTGCGAACTTTCTCACTGAAGTGTACTTGTCGATTTTTTTCTCTACTAATATATATTAAAGTTACTGATAAATTTAATAACGCTACTAATATATTTTGAAATTAACGTTAAGACACAATTAAATATACGAATATATTATAAAAATAATAAATAAAATAATATTAATTTATTTTATTTATAAATAAAATACATAGGTAAAAGCATATTATATTAGTATATAATATAAAAGGTATTACATAAATATGAAGGTCTTTATAATAATAAGGGCATAATAGACATTTTAAGTAAAAATATAATTTTTGTGTAACAAAAGAAAGAAAAGTAACTTTTGTGTAATGAACAACAAAATTGAATAATTTTTATGTAACCAAAAAAAGATAAAAAACTTTTGAGTAACACAAAAGTTCAATGACCATGAATAAAATTTACTCTAGAACAATTGGTGTTCAAAAGTTATATTCGTCTTAAAATAGTCGTGGTGTTTGAGACAATTGATCAGTTACATTCGATTAAAGAGGAAAATGTGGTTAAATGGCAGGTTGTACATCATTGACCGAAAGCTTATGTAATTTGTCTAAAACTGATCAATATTAGTTACATACAGATGGAATAACGTTTCTTTAGCTCTGTATCTACTCTACAGGAAGGAGAAAGATTTCAAAATTGTCACTGCAAAATTTTTAGTTTATATAATAATAAAAATCATGTTTTTTCCCCAAGTTTAAATGAATGTTTCCATGTTAGGGTATTCACGGTTTGACGGAAAATCGATCCAAACCGAAAATCGAATCAAACCGATTAAATAGACCGATATTTTTCTTGATTTGGATTGATTTTGATTTTAAATTTTAAAAACCAATAATATTTGGTTTGGTTTTGGTTCTATTTTAAAAAACCGAAAAATAAACCGAACCAAACTGATTAATTATACACAAAATTTAATAATTATTTATATCAATATAATATCTTGTTGTAAATAATTTTAAATATTATATGCATTTTAATTGTTATTTTGAATTTTGGTTTATCCTTTTATATCTTAAAAGATTGCCTAAGCGCAAAACAATAGGACTCGACCAATTTTCTTTTCATTAAGAGACTCTAATTCTCTAATCCTCCGCACATGTTTTTGCCTAACAGAAGAGTTAAAAAAATTGAGGAAGCAAACTTTTAGTTTGTTTTTTATTCATTCTTTTCATATAAACGGGTAAATAAACTTTAAGTTCTGAAAAAAATATATAAAAAAGGATTAATTTAACAATTTATTTTCAGATTGTTGTATAGCGTTGTTTTACTGTTATTGACTTATCATTAGCTTACTAAGAATCGAAAAACCGAAACAAACCGAACCAAACCAACAACAATCAAACCGATGGTTTGTATTTAATTTTGTTTGGTTTTGGTTTTAAAATTTTAAAACCAATTAAATTGGTTTGATTTTTGGTTTTAATCAAAAACCAACCAAACTGAACCGTGAACACCCCTATTTCCAACAACAACAACCCAGTATATTCCCACAAGGTGGGGTCTGGGGAGGGTAATATGTAGACAGGCCTTACCTCTACCCGAGAGGACAGAGAGGCTGTTTCCAATCGAGAGGCTGTTTCCAATCGACCCTCGGCGCATGGGAAAGAAAGGCAAAATAGCTAGAAATTCTATGACTAAGTATTTGTAAAAGTTCATAGCAAAAAATGAAGGCGTCACTGAAAAAAATGCATGATAAAATAGAAAACAAAAAGAAAGAAAAAGAAAAAAAATCAAAATGAAAAGGAAAAGGGAGTGTTGTACGTAGGGTTAAAAATTTGGAGATTTCGCTGGAGTGGCGGGTATAGTATCCCTCTGTCACAACAATTCCTATATATAATGTACTGTACCTACGTACGTAAGTTCACCGCCGAAGTTAGCGAAAATTTGACAGCTTCAGAATATTTGTTGCAGGTATTAGTATGAAACGTCTACGCAAATTGTCTAATAAATGTGTAGTCGAAGTTACTGAGGATATCATAATCAACATATTGTATTGTTTGCCTTCAAAATCTCTGGCAAGGTTTAAGTGTGTATCTAAGCATTGGCGAAAGTTTATTGCTGATTCATCTCTGTCTTATAGTTGCCGTTCTCAACGATGGAGGCCTCAACCAAATCTAATTGGTTTCTTTTATCAGGCTCGGGATACATATGAACGTTCGAAAATTCGTTTCTTCTTCTCGTCGAAGGAATCATCACTATTGATTGATGGTAGTTTGGATGAGTCAGTCAATTCTCCTGGCAGGAAGAGAGTGTATATTGTGGCATCATCCAATGGTTTTCTTCTTTGCATTGACCTTACAGGGATTTATTATGTATATAATCCTGCTACGAGGCAGCATTTGGCTCTCCCTAAACCTCGAATGGAGACGAATGATCCAACTGTTGGATTTATTTGTAAGGTAGATGACTCTGATAAAGATGTCATCTCCTTTACTGTAGTTCGCCATTGGGATTATCTGTCCTTTGTAACGGTTGAATGTTTCTCTTCTGAGACTAATGTGTGGACTGTCAATAACCTAAATGTTGATGCAAGACCTCTTAGACGATGGGATTATCGGATGTTGAAATCCCCATCAGCTGGTGTCATCGATGGAGTATTCTGTTGGCTATATTACTTTCAACAGATCACTGCTTATGACAGTGTCCACAAGCGTTTCTGGGGTTTGGAATTGCCTCGTGATCAAGATATGGTGTACACAACCCATGGTTTTCTTGGATTTTCAGGTGGGGCTTTCTATTATGCATTGAATGTTGGGACAACCATAACTGTATGGCGTCTAGAGAGCAATATTCGTAGTCGAGATGCAGTGTGGGTTAGGAAGTATGCTGCAAATTTCGCCAGTACAGTTCTACAATGTCTAGAGGCTTTTAGACTTATAGACTCTCCATCTATTGAGGTGCAGAACATGGACATTCATCCTGCTATTCCCCACATCTTTTATTTGACTGTAAGAGGTAAGGTTATTTCTTATGACTTGGAGACGAATATTGCAGAACTTGTGTATGATTTTGGAGAATATTGTTGGAGAACAGAATACTACAAATTATTTGCTTATGAGTGGCATCAATGGCCACGCCTTCTGTAGACTGTCAAGTGGTGGCTACTCCTCTTAATTATTTGTACTTCTTCTAGTAACAATTGATGAGTATCCTATTTACTTAGAACTTAGAATATAGATAACTTTGTATGGACATTCCTTGTTTATATTTCGGCTTAATCCTTTATTTGATCCTTGACTATACTCTATCTTGAGGGGAAAAAACAGTCCGGTGTACTAAGTTCCCGCTATGCGGCCTGACCACAAGGGTATATTGTACACGGGGTCTGAAGAAGAGTATGGACTTCTTTAAGATCCACTTTCTAATGTTCTTAAAGTAAAAACGCCATTGTTGAATATGAAGTGTTTAATCTGCTTGTACTTTTTAGTTTTTACCTCCCCTAATAACCCGGAGAGTGCAAGTGTTGGAGGGGCTAAGCTTGATGCAGTTTGTTATGTCATTTAGAGATTTTCTGTTGACTAGTGTATCTTGCATGTAACTATTTATCCTTGAAGTGCAGATCTTCTGTGCCATTTCATTATTTGGTTTTCAATTGTTTTAAGAATCATACTCAAAGTTTGCATACACACTACCTCTCTGCCTTCTTAAAGATAGAGGTAAAGTATGCATACACACTATCCTCCTCACACCCTACTTGTGGAACTACACAGCATATGTTGTTGTACTCAAAGTTTGAATGAATAGTAGATAGAAATATCCGTCTCCACTTGTGGTTGTGGGCTAGTCCAAAGAATTGGTTAACTCTTGACCTTGATCCTCAGACAATTTTGAAGCATAAAATCCAGAAGAAATTTTTTCTTCTAGTGTAACTGCAAATCTCGACGCCAAATTCGTCTAAGATACAGTATTATGGAGTTATCAGGATGCCTAATTAAGGAGAAGAGAACTTAAATTCTAAGGATTGCTGTTAAAATGCATAGTGCAGCAAAAGATGAATTACCAGCAAAATGGCCTTCCCTCTTATCAAGTCCACTGATATCCCCTGCTTCTTTACTCTAAAAAGATCTGCACAAAATCCTTCACTAGCAGTCTCAAAGCATTTTCATCACCGCTTCCCTTAAGTAAGCTGCAACTTCACCGTGCTTCTGCTTCTCCCTACAAGGAGTGCTACCAAAGATCATGCTATGACAGCGTTAATTTCAATTAGTAAAGCAGATCCACCAATGTAAATGGTATTGCCATATCTTGACATATATATGTACCTGACTGCCTTCCTGGCTTCCTGTGATCTGTCTGTAACAAGCCTCAAAGTTTCTGTTTCTTAGTATCTACCTCACAAACAGCTTGCCCATATCGCAATACTATGAGCCGCTGGAAAAATGCAATGTCTAGTCGTTCATTTGAGGATATGGGTCACAGTTTGCAAAAATCACATGTTGATCGCGAACTACCTTAAACTAATGAACCCCAGAAAGTCTTGAACGTGTAAGTCAATTAGAGCTCCATATTCTGACTATTAGGTACAGAAAAGACTAGGATTTCTCTTCAAAACGCCAAGAAAGGAAGGATCTTTATTCCTTCCATTTTCGCTAGCAACTTTCTTTTAAATATTTGAAATGCGATTTCAGAACACACACACTGATAAGAATTAGCATCCTCATTGGAGTTACCAAGTATACCTTGCACTGATCAATAAGTTAGATTTTGTACTTCTTTTGCTACATATAGAAAAAGACACATTAATTTAAGAAGAAAAAAAAAAGAATAACAACATAAGGGACCCTTCACCTCTAACTCATCTGCTAAAGCAAGTCAACAACCAAAAAAAAGGCAATGGCAAAAGAGATGACCGACTCAAAAAGAGTGTACAAATTGCATATATCCGGAAGAATCATCCCATTAGCACTCAAAAATAAAATATGCTCCTTGAAATTCAATCTGAATCAGAAGAATATTGAGGCTTCAGTGTCACTACCAACTTAGATAGTGTCTCTCCCATGTCTTCCACTTCATCTTTTCCAAAACCCCAACTTTGGAGCAATTGCGCCCCAAGGGCTCCTCGGTCAATACCTAACTTACGAAGGTTTCCAAGTTTACTTTCCAAAAAGGGCAAAATAGCAGTGCTTGAACGTAATCTTGTTACCATAGGAATGGATTGGACTTCAAGAGATCCCCTAGATGAGGACCCTGAAATTGGGGTCTCCAATAGCTCACCATGTCGGCCAATCATATTGCCAAAGATCGAAGGGAAAGGCAAGGGTATCGGAAGAGGACAAGTAGCAACTGATAGGTGTGAGAACTTGGGAATCATCATTGAACTATCATATGCAGCTTGAACTGCATCCTTAACTTCATAAATTGAGGCCCTTTGGTTTCCTGAAAATTAAATGGAACTACAGTTACACAAATCAAGTATATGTGCATAAGCTGTAAACAAGAAGGTGTAAATATATGCACCATTGAAACTCGTTGAATAGCCCAATATGCTTTTACAGGTGGGCATTCATTCACTTTACACATCTCAGGGTTACCTCAGTTTCCTCGAAGCAAATCTCTCACGAGTTAAAGTTACAAGCACCTTACAAACTACTATTTTATTTGCCATTTAATTGATCCCAAATAGCCTGTTTGGCCAAGCTGCAAAAATCCACTTATTTTGAGAAGTGTTTTTTCTCAAAAGTATTTTTGGTAAGAAACAATTTGTGTTTGGCTAATTAATTTGAAAAGCACTTTTGAGCAGCAATTAGTGTTTGGCCAAGCTTTTAAAACTATTTCTAAGTGTATTTTTCTCAAATGTACTTTTCAAAAAAGTATTTTGGAGAAAAGTTACTCTTTTCTGCTTCTCTAAAATTGCTTATGCTTCTCTTCAAAAGCACATTTTCTTTCCAAAAGCTTAGCCAAACACTCCAACTTTAAAAAACACTTTTTTTTCTAGGGTTGGAGAAGCTTGGCCAAACAGGCTATAGTCCCACTATTTAGGTAGGTTATAACTTTGAGATTAGTCCACATGGAACAGTGAAGCATCTCATTTCCCAACTTTTCTTTACTGTATCTAGTCCATTATCTTTAGATCTTCAAATGAAAAGCTTGCAAAATCATTTCACACAGCAGGGATTTGACGGTAAGATTTAATCTGAAATTAATCGAGCTATTTGCCTTAGCAGTTCAAACCATGTTAATTTAATGAAATTTAAGTACAGCAGTATAGCCTGAACTTCACTTTAGTAAAAGCAGCAATAAAGATCGGTAATTTGACATATATTAAGCAGATGGAGTCTATAAAGAGATGAGAAAGCCAGTATGAGAATCATCAAAAGTAAGTCAAAGCTATATATAGGACGAGAAGACTGAACAGCAAATGTAAACAATATCAAATACCAGATGTAACTGCTCCATGAATGTTCATTGTTTCCACTGCATGTAAATCCTCAACATCTTCTGCTACATCTGGAGTCAAGGGCTGCAAACTTCTAAGTAAGGACTGCTGAGCCTGGTTTACTGCGGACAAAAGAGTCTCCAACATCAGGTGTGAAGGTAATTGAAATGACTTCAGAAAAATGAAAGTGGCAGGAAAAGAAAGCATACCACTTAAAGAAGGTGCTGGCATAGCAACATCTAATACAGTTACCATGTTCTGCCTCATTTGGCCTGCTAGCATTTGTACAATTCCGTACATATCTAGAGCACCAGATGTACAGATTGATTCGGCAGAAGGCCCAGATTGTTTCATCCTAAAAGGAAGACTAAACGAGTGCATCGCAGACGCATACACTGCACTGGAGTGGTAAGGCTTTTCGTCTTTAATGCAGAGAAACTGGGAAGCTCTACCTTAACAGTTACATAAATGCAAATATTAGCCACAGCAGGAACTCATATTCAGATTAGAGACACAATATGAGAAGCATACTGAGTAAGAGGTCATATAATATGATTCAGTTATAGAAGTTATGACCCGCACAGATGAAACTAGAAAAGAGAAAGGTAGACAAACAAGAAACAAGTTCTTACAGGTGAAGAAAGAGTCTACCAACTATACAACATCCATCAGTTTTAATATCCAGATGAACTGGTAAAAGAGAACAACATCACCACCTAATATTTAGCTGTTAAATATAAAAGTTTAACACCCATGTTCTCACCCACCAATTACTGAAATCTCCAAATTCTTTTGAAGCACATAGGATTAGTGTAATTATTAATTGTTTTTAAATAAAGACACATAGATTAGTGAAATTCAAATTTGTTAATTCTGTTTGATGCTAAAAATTGCTGAATGTGTTGACAAAATTCACACAACTCCTTTTTGAGCGAGGAAAACACAAGTTTGCTTCCAGTAAGAGAATGTTTGAGGCACAAGCCATGATATTTTCAAAAGAATATGGGGTGGACATATGCGAACTCATGGGTTGGCTACATATAAGTATTAATGAACCCATTAAGTATCTCTTTGTTGTAGCCCACGAGCAGATACAGATAAATAATCTCCTTTGTGTGGACTAATATGCAGTACGAACTTGCAAATCAATTTAGTTCAACAGCTTCATAAAAAAAATGAATTTAGTTCAATAAAGGAATCTAGGATGCTTGAGACAAGCATATTTAAGGAACTTGGGAAATTTTATTGAAAGAATCTCATTATGAGAATAGCAGTTCTTACTTCCACTCAAGGAGGGCAGACCAACAGGGATAATCAATTTACATAACTCTGATAGCCTTGAAAATGAGATTGCATCGTGAAGATTACGCGAGATAGCTTGCTTGCGGCCTTTGGAATCCATGTTCAAGCTAGGATTACGTGCATTATATAGTAAAACTGGGACGTTTGGGTACTCATCTGCAATGTTCTCCAGAAATGCAGCAGCTACACCAGAAAACCCTCCAGAGTCATCAACAACACATTGTATCCCCTGTCAAGGAGATATTAACAAAAGATCAACTCTTGCCAACAGGAAATGAACACAAGTGCAGGTGAAATCATGTTTGATTAGGCATTTACACATAGACAAATGTCAAGCAGTAAAGGAAGATAAAACCATTTGAGTCCAAAAAGAGTGGAAGATTTAAGATCTCAGAAAGCGCGGGGGAGAATGTAAAGTCACATTCCCAACATCAAGCTGAAAAATTGATACTCAAACTGCTATAATCAAGCATTTGAAGACCACACAAATTTATACTTCCTCCGTTCCAGTTTATGTGAAACTATTTCCTTTTTGGTCCGTTCCAAAAAGAATGACCCCTTTCTAAATTTGGAAATAATTTAGCTTAAACTCCCAATTCTACCCTCGGTGAGAAGCTTTTATAATCACACAAATACTCTGGACTCCTTTTTGACTTGTTTAGGACCACAAATTCTAAAAATTCATTTTAGGACTCCTTTTTAACCACACATTTTTTTTTCTTTAACCTTTTACCTTATCAAAAAAAAATCATTTTTTCTTAAATTCCATGCCCAGTCAAACAGGTTCACATAAATTGATTTAAGTCAGTTGCAAAACCAATCTGATAATAATATTGGTGTGAGATGAGCTTAAATGGAGCGACATGATCAGTGAGGCTTCATCAGACTTCCAACTTGCTTGAGATTCAGGCGTAGTTCCTGACTTCCTGTTGTTGATACACCAACCTGACAACAGATAAGATATTATAGTCTGGCAGTATAGTGAGGCTGCCCCCAGGGCTTTGGTTCAATGGTAAGGATGCAACACGTGAAGTGCCGACTTGTCACACGTCACGGGTTTGGACCATGGCATGGACAAAAGGGTTGATATTTAAGTTGGGAGTAGTGTAGATGAGCTGGCCCATACTCCCGGATTTTTGAACCTGTTGATACCTCACAAAGTGGACTGACAGGCGATTTCACCGATATTAAAAAATAAAACTACTGTGAAGCTTTAGAGCACAGGACTAAAGGTCAGCCTATTGATACTCAATGAGGATAAAGTTCATTCAACATCAAGAAGAACTTACATACAAGACAAACAATGCTGTCAAACACGTAGAGAAATAGTAATATGATCTTACTGGGAAGAATTACAACCATTAGATGGCATAATTTTTAGGTGGTTGATCTGCCCACAAACCCGAGGGTGTTTGTGAACAACAAAAAAGCCAGCCAGAAGAAATAGTAGTCCAAATATTTCAATCATAAGTACCTGAATATGATCACATTCTTCAATGAAGAAACGAAGCCTATCATCTATTTCTTCACCGTGTTGATGTCCACAAAACGCATCCTTCCCGAGTGCATAATTATCGAAATCCTGAATATCTACCCATAATCCACTTAATTCATACAAACTCTGTGGATGATAGTGCACTTTTGAGAAGTCTGTCCAATATTGAACATCATTTTCCAAACATTCAACAATATCCTTATCTTGAATTACTCCCTGAGAACTGTAGTTCCTATTGTCTAAAGCGGCTTTGTCCATGGTCTCCTGTTCTTCCTCACTTAAACTTTGCAAGAAGAGATTCCTTCTTAAAGGTTCAGATGCATGAGTTGCGACTCTACCCTTCCTGCACATTTGTCTGAAGACCTTCAGCATATGGTTCCACTCAAACTTAGGTATATGAATTTTGCAAACCTTCCCCTCATCACCATCAATGATGTAAATGTCCAGTTGGCATTTTTGTTTTTCTGATAAGTTATTTATATAAAGGAAACTTTTTATAGTGATTTTGCATCTTCTGGGTGAACCAGCTTTTTTTCTCCTTATATTTATTTCTTCTCGTTTTTCTTTTTTCTTTTTATATGTCTTTTTCCGGCAGTGGGGTGGGAGTGGGGGTTGGGTGAGGAGGAGAACATGTCGTGCCATACTTTGTGCCATACTATTTTAACACAGAGTAATGGATTGCAAGACAAACAGCTTTAGAGTCTCACCATGTCATAACATCCAAGCTTTTGGCTGGGATTTGATTGTACAAGGATCCATGCGAACTCAAAGATCCAAGAGACCCTATCATGTTACAAATGTGCAAAAGACCATTTGTTAGATCAATTAACTATGGACTACTTATTCTCTAGCATAATATGAAAAATATCTCTTCCTCTGCTTGTTGGTTTCACCAATGGGTGACAGCAGAACAATTCATAATTTAGGTAAAGATGTGATTATGCCTAGTAGACGTCTTCCAGTCATGAGATGATATAATGTGCATATCTGTTCATGAAGAACGAGTCAACAAATGATTAGTTGGAATGACATAGGTAAACCAGATAAGCTTTGAGGTTAAGCCTATGCAATTATAATTTGAGTATTGTAACATATGTGCTCCATATAGGGTTATACAGAAAACTTTAACAGAGGAATTTCTGCCTTGGCCAGCACTTTGATCATAATTTGTTCATTTCAATAATTAAGAATACAACCCCCAGATACATAAGGTGTAAGTCTGTGCAAAAAGTGTAAAGACAAGAATGAAGAAAACAGATCGAGTTCTACCAAACTTTTCAGATTTTTCCTGCTTGAAATATACTTGTCCTGATCTGTTATTCAAATTTTACAGAACATTTCTTTTTCTTTGTCCATCATTCTGTTAGCAATGTTCCAGCGACAGAGATTTCAATGAAGAAATCCTGGCATCAACATGCAAACAATAGTCGGATTTCAAATAGATTATTCAACCACAGAGGGTCAACTACAGAGAACATAACTGCAAGAAGACATAGAGCTTGTCTCCACTTTAAATTCCACCCATCTCTGATCTTATATGAAAGTTCAAATTCTAATTAAAGAGAAACTTGGAACCAGCCCAAATTGTTATCGAATATGGATGCAGACAAAAAAAATGGATGCAGAAATGCTATTGAACTGAGCCAAAAATAGCTCCTCAATTATTTTGATCCATACCTACCACAAAGCTCCAGTTTAACCTTCATATCATATATAATTTATTTTTTTAATTGAATCATGTCCTATATAATGTGCATAGAAGCTAACTGCTAAATATTCTAGTGTAGAAGGTATGGAGGTAAGGCACTTCCAAAGAAATCTATTTACTTACTAGCTTGAGGTCCCGCATAGTCTGATTACCAACTGGAAGAGTAGGCAGTAACAAGAAGATCATGTAGTCCCAAGACAACAGAATAACATAAACCCCAAACCATGGTGCTTAATAAAGAGATCTTTGAGGCAACTCAACATGACGATTAGATAATATACCTTGAAAATTTACTGAGACCATTCGAGGGGTGTATGTAAGGACGCCCTACATTCCAAAAGCGTGAGAGAGTAGCTCTAAGTATGTAAAAGTTATAGAACAAAGACATAATCCACTATAAAGTTCATGATCAGATAACTCACCTGCTGAGTTTCACCAGTACGATACAACACGTCCATATCAAGACCATGATTTCTGAATACTTGATCACTCTCAGGGCTTTCAGCCAATCCAAGTAATTCATCCTTCAATATTCAACATTGAGTAAGAAAATATTAGCCAACAAAATCGGTAGTACTTAACCAACTTGCAGCCTATTACCCTGAATTTACAACCAAGAATTGGGAACGTAGTTACCTATTCCAGTTAGGAACTTATACTAGAAATGAAAGCGAGGTGGAAAAAAGGAAGAAGAAAAATAGAAGATATCAGTTACCTGAAGAAGAGAGCATCCACTTTAAATCAAATACGCGGATGGAGCTATGATCAAAATCCTTATCCTTTGTCAAATCATTAACTGTGACGCTTCACAAACTACTGAAACTAGGTTTCTGACTTACTGATTTTTTAATTTAACGCATCGATTGGCAATATAATGAGCAAAAGATGAGCACAAAGATTAACAAAAAAACTATCATAGTCTTTGAAATATTTGCTTCATTTTCATCTTTTTTCTTTCTTTCTTTTTTGGGTCTAATTAGATTGTAAGCTAGTAATTTCAATTAGGAGCACCCACATTTTTGTCCGCCGAGCCCCATACCTCTAGCTAGACCAAAATATTACATGGAAGATAAAATGGTTACTAGTGCCAAAAAGCCCTCAAATACAGTGGCAAGTTTATGGTGCAAACGATTGTAGCAGTTGCAGCCCAAACAAGATTCCAAATTTTGAAATAACACATCTTAAATATGTAAAAAGCTCCTATATGACATTGGATTGACATGGTAAGCAAAACATACTTCTGTATGAATAACTCTTAAAATTGCCAAAAAACAGAGCCTCATATGAATTTACTACCTTAGCGTCTTTCTAAAACAAGCAAATGGGCATTCGATAAACCTAGAAATTAAACTAACCATAAACAGTTAAACAGAAGTGAGCTGCTTCGTGAATTAGATGCTTGGCAGTAAAAGGGGGTTTACCTGGAAATTCCAGAAGTGAGAGCCAATAAAGTTGGCATAATTCCCCACTTGAACGGTTACGATTTCTCTCATACTCAACAAGGAACAAGACGACGTCTACAACAGTGCAACTGAACTGAGTCACTGGCAGAAATTGGCGCACGATATTAAATTTTAAGAAAATCAAACCAATTGTGCGTGTCGCTTTGCAGAATATTCTCCAAACAAAATAATATCTGTATAACCAATTTTGCGTGCCGCTTTGCAGAATATTCTCCAAACAAAATAATATCTGTATAAAGTGATAGAGTAGAATTGAGATATAAAAACCTCTTTACAGTAGCATGAGTAATGAGAACGGACACATTCAAACAGTTGGATAACACAAATACACAGTAAATAATTACAAATACACATATTGTTGGAATTAAAGGACAGATTGGGGTTGGACCCAACGAGTAAGATTGGAAGGGCCTATATTAAGATGGATAATGAAATACTAGAAATACGGCAAGGCAAAATGAAAGTTGAGATTTTTACCTACATATATTATAATAGAAATTTATTTACTATTTTAATTTAGGCTCCTTATTAATTATTTTATATACCTATATGTATGGATCGGAACCCGACCTTATAGAGGTAGACGAGGTTAGTCATTTCTCACGGCTAATGCAAGATTAATAAGTGTCATGACCACCCTTAATTAACGACATTTCATATCCGTCTAAAATAATCATTGAGGTTACGGCCTATCTGTTATGACTAAAATGACCTCCTAACGTGGATCCAGCCAACAAACGTCAACTTATGCAGTTCATATCTATAATTACTAGGAAAGAAAGCCAAAAAGGGGGTTCTTCTCCTTCCCTATGGGGTTCTAAAAACATGCAGAGCGAAACAAAGAGAGAGAACCCACCAAAGAAAAGCAGAAAGATGGCAGATCCAAATAAACATAATTGTAAGGCTCTGAACATCTTTATGGGGAGGCATACCATCCTATTGTCATAAATAAAGATCACCCATGTCTTCTATTGCTAGCGAGATCATCTTTTATTATCTTTTCCTTTACTAGATTCTTGATGTTACTACTTGCTATGATTGGCCCTCAACTTACAAATATATTGTTTTGAATTCATAAAGTGATCGATAACTTTTGAGCCAAACAATTTGGCGCAGTTTGTGGGGATTTCCTAGCAAGATAGCGTAGCTCCTCCTAAAATCAAAAGCAAAGGGGAAACGTCGAGAAAAGGAAAAATAACCCGATCAGAATAAGCCTGATCCACCTCGTCCACACACTTGGGACTCATGCCAGGTGCCTTCGCCAGTCAATTCAACTACCGTTGAAATATGACTCGGGCTACACGCCCTCCACTCTGAATAATCAACAATGTTCAACAACAGTTGAACTGGGACAGGCCAGGTGCCTTCATCAGTTAATTCAACTACGGTTGAAGTATGACTCAGGCTACACGCCCTCGACTCCAAATAATCAACAACGTTCAACGATAGTTGAACCGGGACTCAAGCCAGGTGCCTTCGCCAGTTAATTCAACTACGATTAAAATAGGACTCGGTCTACGCGCCCTCAACTCCTAATAATCAACAAATATTCAACGACAGTTGAACTGGGACTCAGGTCATGTGCTTTCGCCAATTAATTCAACTACGGTTGAAATAGGATTCGGGCTACACGCCCTCGACTCCAAATAATCAACAACGTTCAACGACAGTTGAACTGGGACTCAGGCCATGTGCCTTCGCCAATTAATTCAACTACGGTTGAAATAGGACTCGAGCTATGCACCCTCGACCCCAAACAACCAACAAGGTTCAACTACGGTTGAATTAAGACAAGTCATATACCTCCGCCGATTGTCACACCTCCTTTTGGCGCTGCCCGCGAGGGCGCAAAGGGGTTTTTCCCAATTAAAGGACAATCGAAACAGGATTTATTTATTAAGATTCAGAGTCGCCACTTGAGAGATTTATGGTGTCCCAAGTCACCGGTTGAATCCCGAATCGAGGAAAAGAATGACTCTGTTTAAAAGTGCGCGAACCAGAAATCCGGATAAGGAATTCTGTTAACCCGTGAGGAGGTGTTAGGCATTCTCGAGTTTCGTGGTTCTAGCACGGTCGCTCAACTGTTGTATTCGGCTTAATTATCTGATTTTAACAATTTTTTGAACTTATGTGCAAATTCACCTTTAACCACTTTTAATGTTAGTATTCATTATTTTAATAAAGAATTGCAACATCGTGAAAATGTATTTCAAACCACGCACAATCAATGTACCCGTGATTATCAACACATTCCGACTTTGTTGAGATTGGGATTTGGGTCACATAAATGTGACCCCGATTTTAGGAAGGTAATATTATTAAATGTCGGGCCTAAAGCAACTAGCGTATTATTAACTTTGCGGAAGGCCATAAAATTCGCTAAATGGTACGTCCCGAGGTACGCAATTTGTAATTTTATTTGGCGCGGCGCACCTCGAATATTTTTTAAAGGATATTAAAGCTAAAGAGAATTATCTTAGTCTTGTTTTACTACTTGTACCCAAGGTTTGTTGTAGAAAGAAACAAATTTCTTATGCTACAGTAAGTAGCCAATCAAAAATGACCTTTGCCCTTTCCCACTCGATACTTAGTAAGATTCCATATTAGACAGAAATTAAAATTACAAACAGGGGGAAATAGAAAGCAAAAGTCATAAGAGCATATACTACTCATGATATACATTATTGCTAAACAGATATTCATGAGAATGATGTCTTTCATTCCTTTTCTCATTCAACCATAATAAGACACTTCTAATCAATCCATAATCAAAAGCAAGACTTAATAAACAGAAAATACCCATAACTGGACGTGAGCGACAGAACGTACCCGGAAAATTTATTGACCCTCGACGGAACTACGACCAGATCTCGACGGATTGAACCTTGTCAACTCAAACGGATTTTTGGAACTTGGCGAACAGTGAGGCGCGACTGGATTCTACGGTGGGGCTGGTTTGTTTTCCGACGAACTCACCAGGCAGCGTCGAGGTGGCCGTTGCTGGGATGGACAACGACAAGTTGGTGGTCGACGTTGTGACCTGGTAGCGGTTATGGAGGTGCTCGCCGGTGGTCGTTTAACGATGGTGGTCGCCGGAAATGGTGGGGAAGATGGCGAGAAACTGGTTGTGGTGGTTCGTTTGGCGGAGATGATGGCGTGATGGAGTAGTTGACGGGCAGCAGTAGTGATGTTGCTGGTCGACCAAGGAAAATGAGTTTGGGGGCTTCCGGTTTTGTTATGCTTCTTCTTCAAGATAAAGAAAAAGAGCAGCATTAGTTTTTTTTTTAGTACTCCTTTATGAAAAATGAAGAAACAGTAGTATCTTTTCTTCCTCAAGATACTCAACAGTGGTCTCTTCCCCCTTCCTCTCTCTATCTTCCGCCTGTATATGTGTGTGTTTGTGTATTAAAAATGGAAAAAAAAAAACGTGTGAGCCCCTCATCCGTAAATCTTGTCCCAAAATGGGTAAAAGGTGTCTCCCACTACTCTAGGAGTCTAGGTTTAGGGTAGTGGATTGGGTATGCATATTGGGCTTAAGTCCGAAAATTATAAAATTAAATGGGTAGTTTAGATCCGAATATTATTCTTTGTTCAGAATCGAGAATAAAAAAAATAGTATTATTTAATTAATCCTACATAAGTAAAATAATTATAAAAATAAGACTAACAATTAAAATAAAAATTAATTTTATATTTTTCAAGATTAAAGTAACTACAAAATATTAATGAAACTATTTTTTTTTGTAATTTTTGTTTTTATATAAAGATAAAAATATAAAGTACTATTTTTTTATATTTTTCAAAAAATGACTACACCATATTAATAAAATTACTTTTTGCTATTTTTTATTTTAAGATAAAAATAAAGTAAAAGAGTCAAAATTAGCTAAGATAGTTATACTAGGACAAAACTAAATATTTTACGCTAAAATATAAAAAATCTCGGGGAGGGTCAAAAATCACGCGTCTACACCGATAAACTGACAAGAAAACTGAGGCACGGAGCAGGTACCCTCGCCAACCAGGTAAGCATGTCTAACTCCTACTATGATGAAAGACGTGCGAGATTCGGCGCCTTCCAAACCACCGGGTCGAGCTTTCGTCCCCACGGCGAATAACCTGATTGCGCCTGGAATGGGATTAAGATCGGAACGAGCCTCCTTCGAGGTGATGCCCTGCCACGCCCACTCAAGTAGCGAGGGGATTGGCCGCCAACGTCCAAAAATTAGCCCCTCCCCCCCTCCCCCCAAGATGCAAATGAAACGAACAATTAATAAACGACAAAAGGGAACTCCCCCTTGTTTGTAAAACAATCGCGGGCCACGCTCGCATACATCCATCCAAACATCGTCCAAAAATAAAATAAAAAAAGAGGAATAAGAATAACAACAACGTACACAAAGAAAAAAAATAACAACAACAGCCACTAAAAAGGTGAAGAAACCACCCGTTTCACTCGGAGCCGTCCGCACCATCACTTGCTCCAGCCGCATCGTCGCCTGCTCCATTTGCGCCACCACCTACAACCCCTGCATCGTTGCCAGCTCCCGCCAAACTCCCGTCATCACCATTATCAATACCAGGCATTGCGGCGTCAAAACCACATTCCATACGAGCTCCCCGCGCCCTTTGGCATGCTCCCTAAAAAACGGCTTCGGATAAGATGCCGGCCTCAAACAAATATTTATACACATCCCGCTGGGCCTCAGCATAAACCTCGCGGGAACCACCCATAAAAGCGGACTGCTTCTAGATACGCCTATTCTCTTCTTGTAAAAGTGCGATTTGCCCCACCGCATCTTAAGCACCCCGCTCTAAAACTCCGATCCACTCTTCAAGACTGCCCTCTCTAAAGGTAGCAGCAGCCCTCACCAGTGATAACTGATATTTGTTGGTGCGGATGACCCTCTGTAACTCATCCGCCCCGGCTGAGGCCTCAACCAACCTCCGCTTTAAAGCCGCCACCTCCCACGGCAACCTTCCCACTCCACTCTGAGGTGACTTCCATCACCTTAGTAAAATGCTCATACTCTATCGAGGCCCTCCGCCCAGCCTCGAGCTCATCATCCTTCCAACACAATTGGTCCTCTAAAGCCCTTATGCGACCAAGCGCTTGGTTTGCCTGCAACTCCCTCCTCGCTAACTCTTCAACCAACACCCGATTACGGGGATCAATCATTATATGTTCGCTCATATCCCTGCACTTGTTTCAGTAGCGACGACATTTTTCAAGCACCCGCAAAACACTCTAGACCGAACATTGGCCCGGCGAAGACTCTTCATCTGCAACAAAAAAGCCTGCAAAATAAAGAACGACGGGTCAGGCAGAAAATAAAAAAAAAACAAGGTAAAAAGAAAGCAAATAAGCTTCCATCTCCAAGCACGTACATTGATCCCCATCACGGCTACTTCGTTCATTAGACCAGTATCTGTAACCCCCCTCAACGATTCATTCTCCACCATAGAACACAACTGTCCAAACTGCGACACCAAACTCGAGTCCAGCAGCAACAAATTCTCATTCAGAGGAACTTCAATAACGTGCGGCCTTCCATCCGAGTAAACTGCCGCACTTGTGACCCCATCATGAAACATGGGGACATCCTTAGAATCCAAATCCGAGTAGGATGTAGACCTGGTTCCTGCGGCCTCCACCTCCTCCGAAGGGTACTCGAGCCACCAATATCCACGACCACACGGGAAGCCTCCCCCAACTCGACCATATGGGTCAAAGACTGAGCAGTTAGAGCGGCACTTCCCTCTCAATCCACACGAACCTGAGCGTCATTTTCTCTCGGCCCATCTTCCAGAGTGGGCGCCACGTCCGTACCCTCTCCCACCTCAAAAGGAGGAGAATCCACATTTATTACAATAGGAGGAACATTTACCACCGCCGCTGGAGGATCCGGAGTGAAGACAACCCTGTGCCTAGTAGGAAAGAGAGAGAAAACGCTGCCCTGTCGTTTTTCCGTCATAAACCTTGTATACTTGATAAGTATTGAGCTCGCTTAATGTTTAATTAAAATCAAACTAATTTACCTTTAAAGGAAACATTATACCGCAATTGAAATAATTATATACGCCACTCCTACATTTTATCATTTATTCATTTGGTATGAATATTAATATTAAACTAATATTATTACACGTTCGAGTATTGTATATTAAAAAGCTATTTTTTGAGGTAAAAATTATATAATTTACGAACAATATTTAATTTTGACAATTGACGTATAGTAGTATATTGTGACGATCTGGCCCGTCGTCACGGGAATTACCACCCCGTTATGTTGTATATAAATTTGCAATTAAATATGCTTATTGTTGGATGAAGGAAAACACTAAACAACCTAAAATATTCTTTTCGTAGATCTTTTATAATTTTTTGAGCTGCAATATTGATGATACTAATAAATTTTGATCAGTAAATAAGAAAATTAGGACCCAAAAAAGAGTTCAACATAACACAAAATTGAGAATGCATATAATAATAATGAGACCTATCAATTGACGTACTTTCAAGGCACTTCGGTAGTGTAGACCGTTAAAATATGGTGTACTTGGTGTGAAATTTAAAGTTCAAACTAATTAACATTTTGAAGCTTTTTATGCTAAATAAAAATCTTAATAATAAATGTAAAATTACAAAATATAAAAGAAACATTTAATGGTTGAAAGTTGAAAATCTCATTTTCGAGGGTATTAGTTGTTATAATTGAAGTACTTGAACCTTGAAGCCAAAGGTAATCATTCTTATTTAAATTCACATAATTCTCTCAATCCTTATTGAGACCCGCGCTAATGCTCATTTTCGTAACAATGAGAGGCATAGACTAGCGCAAAACTAAATAACTTATCGTGTTCTAGTAATGCTGAAGTAACTATATTATATGGGCATCTTAAACCTAGGGTTGAAATCTAAATCGTAAGTCAACATCAAATCTTTCAACTTCCTCTTTTTGCTTTCTTGCTCATATCAATAGTTAATAAAATAATTAAGCTATAAAAACTAAGAGTTCACCAAAAAATATAAAGAATCAGGTTCTTTATCTGTTCCCACGGTAAATAAGCGGAAAGTAAAACCAAACAGTATAGGAAATCGGGTTCTTATCTATTCCTACAGTAAATATGCAGTAAATAAAGAGCACGCAATATTTACGTAGAAAACTCCTTACTCAAGGGATTAAAAATAACTACCTACTCTAGTATGATTTCAACTCTATTAAACCAAGCAAACTTCATATTATAATCTATTGCATTCTAGGAATTAAAACTCTTAATCTTGCACCCCTTACAATAACGCTATTACCCTTAACAATAACTCTATTACAAAGCAATAAACATTGAATAACTCTAGTCAAGAAATCAGACCAAATAATGGTTGACATTTTTTCTACAAAGACACGTCTTGAAAGCAGTGTAAAACTACAAATGAAGAACAAAATGACAAAGACTTAACGAATCTAAGGATTTAAGATATCTAAAATCTATGGATTAGGTCATTGAGGTTGTAGTAGCTTTGTTCTTGAGAGAGGTGGTGGCTAGCACTTGAGAGAATATAAATTTTGATGCGTAGGTGTTGAATGAAACTCATTGCCTCGTGTTGATACTATCTGAGTGAGGTCATGAGAGATTATGCAAGGGAGTGTCTTTAGTTTGGCCTTAGCAAGCTACAACTGTGTTGCTGTACTGCTACCAGACGATACAGTGGAGTAGCTTTTACAGCTGTAGAGTTGAATGCACGACGACTAGAGGAATTGATTCATATATGTTCACTCTGATGTTCCCTTATCTGATTTCATTTAGAATTGAACTAGACATCTAACTAGTTACTCTGAACGCAATGGAACTAATTATATCAGGTTCTCTCATGAAGTTTGTCAAATCATCAAAACAAAAGATGCATAACTTATCAATTTCCCCTTTTTGATGATAACTAACTTAGAATTGATATTCCCCCCTAAGAACCTACTTCCTCCCTTTCAATTTTCAAGTAAAGAGTGCAACGGCTTTTAAAATTGTAGAGTGAATTGTATGATGGCCAAGAGAACTGATCACATCTGGTCCATATCTGGTTCCTCGAGAACGTTTGGCAAATCATCAAAACACAAAATAACATAACCTATCAATTTCCCTCTTTTTGACGATGACAAACCTAGAATTGATATTCTCTTTGAGAACCAGATTCCAACATGTTCCGCATATGTATCAAACCGACATTAGTCCTAAGAACCCTATTCCTTACATGTTCCCCTACGTATCATACCGACAATCAATATGACAATAGCAATGCAATGTTCCCCTACGAAATAAACCAATAGGCCAACCTTTCACGCATAACATAACATATCCTTTGACAACCATCAATTTCGATCCCCCCTCCCCCGAGCTTCCCCTTTTGGCATCATTGAAAATATTAACAGAAGAAGTACTGGCAAAAATAAGTTCAGCAATATTAACTCATACCACTTGGGCAACAGAACATAAATAGTAAGAAGAATTATAAATAATTGTCATTGCACATAATAGAGTGATTGCCCATAATAGAGTAATTATAACAAAAGCATAGTAGTTTCAACACTATAAAATATTAAAATTTAAATAAATAGAGTACCAATATCATGAAATACCGTGATCAAAAGAAGATAGAAATTTGAGGAAATTCGTAAGGGTTGAAAGACATGGATCACTGGGTAGGAATAAAATTAAGGGGCTAAGGTCTTGATGAGCTTGTCCATTCGTTCATTCGTAGTCCTCTAGTCAATGATCATCTGCCTTCTCAGGTCCTCCATCTATTTCCCCAATCATTCATTCTTACCCGTCGATTGAGCATTCTATTATGCCAAGAGACCATGGAGAGCTAGTTCTATACCTCTCTAGGCGAGTTGAACCATCAGTCGGAACACCGTGAATCTAACCAAGCTTCTCCTCATCAAGAACAAATCCAATCACATTCACATAAGAAATCAGAGTATCATCGTCAGTAACAGACAAATTTGCATAGAATTTTTTGCTTTTTCTTTTTATAAACTTTGGGAGTTGGATGAACAAAAAGATGATTCTATTTTTGGAACTCAATACTGCCAAGAAGTTCCTCTATTTTTCAGTAATATCAGAGTCAAACACTCCATCCCATTTTGAGACTTCAGAGTCTCATTCCTCTCCAACTCTGATAACTCAACATTTTGCTTCTTTGAGGAATGAGGGTGCTTACTCACACTACCCTTTTCTTTTCCTAAGTTGTTAGGTCTACCTATTCTCTTTCTCAATCGGTTCATGTTTATCATTTATTACATCTTTCTCTGCTGACTTTCTCAGCTGGCTAGAATGATCAAGTCCCTCATTCAGTTTCCCATTTTCTAGCATATTCACCAATTCCTCCATCCTTCAAGGCTTCTACAAACCCAACAACAATTCCAACTTCACTCTCTAGAATATTATATCTAACACATTCCTTTTTAGTTAAAGTCACATCAATATATACCAAGACTTTGTTGAGTTTTGATTAACATGTAGTTAGAATTTTAAAAAGTGACAAATTAGGGTTCACTTCTAGCATATTTGGAGGGGGGTTCTTTTTTTACATAAAAGTTGATTATGGTTTAGACGAAAAGAAACGGTTTTGATTTGGTGTGAGAGAAAAAAATGTTTTTTTTGGAAACAGATCAGTTCAGAAAACGTTTAATATTTTTGATTTCAAAAATTAGGAGTGAGGCGAGAATAAATTAATAACATGACACATCATTAGTTAAAAAGCATATAAGTATTGAAGAGACACATGAGTCATAGGAACCAGGTTCATTGACGGTTTTTTGAAAGTTTGAGCAAAATTCCTAGAAGTGCAATTTTACTCATACTTGTTTTCTCCTAAAACTGCCATGTATGTTACCTGTAACGGTATAGAATTGAGATATATGCCACCAAATACTTTTAGCATTGTACCTTTCCTTTTTTGCATAACCAATCATCGAGGGGCTAGGTCCTTAGTTGTGCTTGATCAACCCTAACTCCAAACGATTTCTTTCAATATGTTCTCTACTCAGTGCTCTAGTGAAGATATATGTTACTTGCACTACAAAAAAATGATGAGAATGTGGCAGTTTTAATACGGCGATTTTCAACACCCGCCACAATACGCATATTTTACGGCATTTTGCAAACTGCCATAATTCGACATTTAAAAACAACGGTTCGATAATAAAGTGGCGTTTTTTAACCGACGCCATGTTAATTTTGTATTTTTATATATTAAAAGGATACACTTCTCTTTTTTTCCAATTGAACTCCCTTATCACTCATCCGCCCCCAATTTACTAAACCCTATTTTGTGCCATCTCCATCTCTTCCACCCACCATTTTAGAGCAAATCATCGTTGGTGTATGGGTATATTGTTATCAGAGTTCCTCTTCTCTCCTCTCATATTCTCTTTCGTTCTCATTTTCCTGCCAACGCCCACGATTGTGCAGTGAGACGGAGGCATTGATTGAGAAGAAACTACGAAGCTTCTGTTCTTTGATGAAGTACGATGGCGAGCAGTTATTCCACCCCTGTTGCGCCTTTGATGATATCAACTTCCATATCTAAACAAGGTTTAGCCAGGTCCTCTGTATTTCTCTATGTTTTGATTACTTATTCATGTTAATCTAAGGTTTTATGATTGGAAAGTGAAAACATATGGTATGTATATTTTTGTTTTAAATACATATGGTAAACCTAGTTCTTTATAAAATTGAATTTATCTCCCCCCTTTTTATATGAGGGTTTGGCATGAGAGGGATGGTGCCTGAAGTAGCTTTGGCTATGCGCATTGCTGCCAACGCTTCTCTTGATTTGGATAAGACTAAAGCTATGATAGCAAAGAGAAAAGCAATGGCAATTGATGCTGTGAATGAGGAAAAAGGTGGTACCTCGCTGATATCTTGGCCCAGAGCAAGGAGACGTGTTATTATGGAAAGTGAGATTGAAGATACTCTTGCTCGTGTCTCCCCTACCGAGCCTGTTCTAATTGATGAAGATGTTGCACCAAGAGACCTTAGTGAATCCGTTCACTATCTCTATGTTGGTGCTTTTGAAGGTGGAGAGCCCGGTCCTATTTTAAACGAAATTCCCTTATCTTCCTCAATTCCCATTTCTCCTATCTCTTTTATATCATCTCCAACTGTAAGTGTTTCTGCTCCTGTGTTGACTTCTTTTATTCCTTCATTTATGGTGAGTGTTTCTGTTCCCATACCAATGTCAGCTCCCGTGCCTACTCCATCTATTTCTATTTTGACTCGCGTACCTACTTCTTCTACTCCTGATTTGGCTACTGCACCTCCTGCTATTTTTACCTCTTCTACTACTCCTCTTTCCACTGCCCCTTCCTCCCCTGTCGTGCATTCAGAAACTGGCCCGAGTAATAGAGGTATGACTATGAGAAAAGTCACACTTGAAGTACCTACTACTCATAGCATTTTGAGGAAGACATGTGTCACGACCCCAAACCTCGGTCGTGATGGCGCCCAACACATTGCTAGGCAAGCCCGACCATCTTATCCAATTACCAGCCAAGTATAATTAATACCGATTAATCGGCGTGATTAGCCTGTTTTTCATAACAAATCAAGAAGTGTAAAAATGAAATACAAGAACACAGTCCCAACCAAATCGTGGTGTCACAAGTCTGAGCCTCTACAAACGAGATCTACTACACAATCAAGTCTAACCAGAATGGAGACAACAAAATGATAAAAAGAAAGAGGTCAGGTACTGTGGACGTCGGCAGCTACCTCGAAGTCTCCATAGGATAACAATATTGTAGGAGTTGCGGTAACTCAACTGCCTTCTTGAACACCTGTATCTACACAGAAAGTGCGGGGAGTGGGGTGAGTATATTTCAACTCAGTGAGTAATAATAATAAATAATAACTGAAAGTAAGAACACCTATACTATCACTAAACAGTTCTAAGGGTAACCTCACAGGTAAGCCATCTCTACAGTGATAAGTCCAATTTCAGTCCACAACTGTCTCACAATGATCCCACACTGACCTAGTCCTCACTCATACTACTGCGGCATGTAGCCCGATCCGATATACCGCTACGGGGTACATCCAACTCAATGTATGTAGATATATACATATGGCTATAATATATAAGTATTTAGGTATGTATATGGATATGAATACGTATAAAGCTACGGCGTGCAGCCTGTTCCAATATATATACCGCTGAGGTGCGCAACCCGCTCCATTTAACGTCGACGGTGCTCGCTGGGGGTGTATACGGACTTCGGAGGGGCTCCCTAGGCCCAAACGCTATGATACTGCGGCGTGCAGCACGATCCCTTGTATATTACTGTGGCGTGCAGCCCGATCCAATATATATATGTATATATCTCTATATCGCTGCGGTGTGCAGCCCGATCCCAGTCAGTATATACTTGGCCTCTCAGGCCCAATATAATATATACGGTGTACGGCCATCTCAACATATAAAGGCACATACTTATATCTATAATGTATAAGTATCTAAGTAAATAGTAGGATATGATTAAGTATAATGCTGCGGCGTGCAGCCCGCTCCAATACATATACTGCTGCGGCGCGCAGTCCGTCCCACATGTATATTACATGTATATCACATGTATATTACTGCGGCGTGCAGTCCGATCCAAAATAGGTATCTATATACATAATACCTCATAATGGGTCCTCGACCCTATCCCAGTCAGTATGTACTTGGCCTCTCAGGCCCAATATAATATATCACAATGGGTCCTTGACCCTGTCTCAGTTAATATAGACTTGGCCTTTCAGGCCCAATATAACATCTCATAGTCGGTCCTTGACCCTATCTCATCTCAATCGGTATAGACTTGGCCTTTCAGGCCCACTCAGCTAGAACAGGGAATTCCACCCTAGATAATCTCTCTCAATGTACACATCTAGTACGGGCTCATATTATGCTATACAGCTAGAGCTACTGCTGAGTGTATGTTTCCAACACGATATAAGGGTCACCTAGCTCTATAGGTTCCCTAATGCTCTACAGATCGGCACAAGGCCCCAAACATGGCTATTAGCCCAATTGTACAGTTATAATCTCATTAACAGTCATACAACACAATATTCTATTAGTCGGGAAGGACCAAGTCCAATTCTCCAATCACAATGTCACCACGCCCGTCACAAGACGCGTGTCTCATCTCAACATAGCACTGTGAAGTGCAAGTACGGGGTTTCAAACCCTCAGTACATTATTTACTATCACCACTCACCTCGAATCGGTAGAAGCTTCATGCCCGCGATGCCTTAGCTCCTCTAACCGGCATCCACACACGTCAAAACTAGCCAAAATCAGTACAAATATATCAAAATAGGCTAATGGAACATAACCCAATCGAAAGAACTCAAAAAATATCAAAAATCACGAAATTGGCAAAACCCGAGCCCCGGGCCCACATCTCAAAAAATTTCGAAATTCATATTTCCAGAATCCTCGTCTCGCCACGAGTCCGTACATATAAAATTTACCAAAATCGGAGTTCGATTGGCCTTTCAAAACCCAAATTTTCGTTTTCAATTTCTAGGCCACAGTCCTTCACAATTTCTACCCAAATTCATGAAGATTGATGTTAATTCTACCATATAATTATGTTTTTAAGTCAAGAATCTTACCTCCGATAAATACCCGATGATACTCCCTTCAATCCCCATCCAAAAGCTCTCTAAATGATCAAAAATGGTGGAAAAATGACCCAAAATCGATTTTTATCATACGCTGCAGAAAAATGCAGCAGCAATACAGAAATTGCAGCACACAGCCATTTTAGTGAAAATGGCTCTAACTCCATCATACTAATTCAGAATTCGACGATTCTTTTTCTTATGGCTCCGTAATTTCGATACGGTTCCAGTGGTTCAAACAAAACTGAATTTGGATCTCATTTACTCAGTGCAACATCAATTGTTCTCGTTAAACAATTAACTCACATATCACGTCAAAAACCTAATCGCGACTAGATGAAATTAAACCAAAATTTCCAGATCAGTCCTATAATTCATGATTTAAATTCTCGAAGTCTCGAAACTAAATTTGGATCTCTAGAACTAAAAATAGACCTTTGGATCATTATATTTATGCTGAAAACGGCAAAAATCTTCCAAAAATGACCCGTTGGACATCCGAAACACACCCGAGACCCTCGAGACCTCAACCAAATATACATACATGATCTATTACCTTATTCCAACTTGCTTGAATCATAAAATCACTATCGTTAACATCAAAATCATCCGTTTTCAGCAAATTCAAGCTTAAGTTTAACTATAACTTTCAAAATTCTTATTCGATCAAAAACCCGATCAAACGACCTCCAAATGACCTGAAATTTTGCAGGCACATCCAAAATCACCTAACGGAGCTACTGCAACTGTCGGAATTCCATTCCGACTCCCGGATCAAAATCTCACCTACCATCCGGATTTCGCCAAAATTCAACCTTAGCCAATTCAAGCCTATTTCTACACCGGACCTCCAAATTCAATTCCGATTGTTCCCCTAAGTCACAAATCACCTCCCGGAACTAATCGAATCATCAGAATCCGATTTTGAGCCCTTTAACTAAATAGTCAACTCCGGGTTGACTTTCCTTATTCAAGTTTCCTTCAAAAAAGCTTTATGCCTCATTTTCAATCCAATTCACTCCTAACTCACCTGATAGACTCTAACTCTGATATAAAAGCATAAAACATGTAATTACAATATAACGGGGTGGTAATTCCCGTGACGACGGGCCGGGTCATCACATTCTCCCCAACTTAAACAAACGTTCGTCCTCGAGCGGACTCAGAGTTGTACTAGAAGCAACCCAATAGTTGAATGACCTTACCAAGTATATATTCAGGGTGATACCACTTCACCCTACATATCATAAGTCCGATAACACGATATAGCTGAAATTCCACAGACCATCTGAACCATAAACCACATTGCACTTTCCGAAATCATATACTAATTGCTAATCCCATGCCTATACTCAGGATACACTAGAATCCACTGCAATAAAGGATACTCGCCACTCCGGGTGAGATCATATGATGTATCAAACAACCCAATCACTCGAGACGATAGTCTCTAATCACAACAATTTCCCACGATAACCAAATACCAACTGAAAAACCTTTTTCATTAGCTAAAGTCTTATTCCAACACTTTCACATCATGCCCATGACAACCGAACACGCGATATATTGAATCCATCTCTTAGTTCACCCATTCATGAATCCATTTCCTTTTTAACTGATACCACAATAGATTTTGGAGCCGAACCTCGATATTACCTTTCTAACCAGCTGAAATCACATATACTCACACTCATTATTGGCTCCAATGATCATTTTGATTATAACACACCGCACTGGTGATATGACACCTCAACACCGGCCTAAGCCACGATGAGCACAACACAGGCTCCAATAAGAAACGTCTGATCATACTCAAATCCTAACAACTAACTCAAACAAAAGAGCCGTAGCTCAATTCCTCTATACCATCATAACATAAAACTGAGATCTCGTCTCACATCATAGGAATAAAGTACCTAACTCCTTCTCGAAAGGTCATAACATCACGTGGCCTTGCAACGACTCATGATTCTATCCAAACACTATTACTCATGGATCACCTCAAGTCACCATGCTCAAAACGGTCAGCCACACACATATTTGTCACACCTCCTTTTGGCGCAGGCCCGCGAGGGCGCTAGGTATAAAAAGGAGTTTTTCCAATTAAAGGACAATCAAAACAGGATTCATTTATTGAGATATTGAGAGTCGCCACTTGGGAGATTTATGGTGTCCCAAGTCACCGGTTGAATCCTGAATTGAGGAAAGGTTTGACTCTATTTAACAGTCTGCGTACCAGAAATCCGGATAAGGAATTCTGTTAACCCGGGGGAAGGTGTTAGGCATTCCCGAGTTTCGTGGTTCTAGCACGGTCGCTCAACTGTTATATTTGGCTTGATTATCTGATTTTAATACAAATATGAACTAATGTGCAAACTACCACTCCAAACCGTTTTAATTGTTAGAAGAAAATTATAATGTCGTGAGAATATATCTCGAATTTTGTCACATAAATGTGTCCGCAATTTTTGATATATTCCGACTTCATTGGGATTTGGATTGGGGTCACATAAATGTGTACCCGAGTTTAAGGAGGTACAATTATTAAATACGCGCTTAAAACTATTAACGCGTTATTATTTTGAGAATGCCGTGAAAATTTACTAAACGGCCAACCTCGGATTTCTAAGTAAATATATATACTTATGAAGATTTCACAGTTTTTGCGATTTATTTATCGAAGCGCGTCTCATTTATTAACAAAATAATCCTAAAATGACTACATTTCCTATTTTTTTTAGTTTTTCTAAATAAAGAGATATCATAATTAATCTAGAAATTAAAAATGCAACACTTATCTAATTTATGACAAAAACTTAATGAAATAGATTTTAATCAATATTTAAACAGAAAATATTTTTTTTTTCGGAATTATTTTATTATTATTTTATTATTTTATTAAATACGAAATTTCATAACTTAATAATAAAAGAAGCTAATTTAGAATAATATTAAAACTTGAATATATAAAAAGAAAAACTAATAAAATCATTTATTCAAAACTATCAAAAATTATAGCCATATTAAAGCTTATATGGTAAAAATTATTTTTTTATTCCAAATTGTTCAAATCTAAGCTTATTTTTAGAAAAACAGCAATTATAAATTGACTATAATTTTATTTAAATTCGTTTTTTTATAAGCTAAAAAATATATTTGTCACGACCCCAAATCCGGTCGTGATGGCGCCCAACACATTGCTAAGCCAGCCTGGCCAATCAATATCAACAACGGAGCTAGAAGCTCTCTTTAACCCATTTAAGCATTTCAAAATATGAAACAATAGTAATACTTATACCAACAATGGGGAGACCAAGTCCCAAAATATACTAACTCCCATAGACCGAAGGGTCAAGAGTCATGAGCCTCTACTGAACATGAGTGTATAAAGGTTTACAAGATACCAAGTGCGGAAAGAAATGTCAATGCAAAATCAAAAGACAATAGGAAGAAATATCGGGTCCTGCGGACGCTGCAGCTACCTCGTATATCCCACGGATGTCGCCTCGCACAGCTACTGGATCACTGCTGAGAGGTACCTGGATCTGCACACAAGGTGCAGGGAGTAAAATGAGTACTGCCAGACTCAGTGGTAATAAACAAGGGTAAGACAGCGCAGATAAGAATTCCACGATAAAGCACTTTGTAAAGCTATAATCAGCTACCCTGTCACAGAATCAATATTCACTGTACCTGTACCAACAAATACCAATAAAAGCATAACAACTAGCAGATGTAGCTAAATGCAATGCAATGCATGATATGACCGCTACGGCGCGTAGCTCGACTCCAATTTTGGGTACCCGTGCTCACTGTGGGGGTTCAGACTCCGGAGGGGCTCCTACAGCCCAAGCACATCTCATAGAGATTTACTGCGGCGTGCAGCCCGATCCAACATATATATCTCGCTGCCGCGCGTAGCCCGATCCACTACTAGTCAGCTAATATGCAGATACAGCCTCGCAGGCTCAAAAGTAGTTTTTGAAAAACTCTTTTTTATCATTTTTCAGTTGGAAAACAGTAATATCAAGTTCCGGAGATTGGAATTAGCATAATAACAGAAATAGCTGTGGACTAGTAGTAAACTAGCATGTCTATATGATAAGACAATGATAACGATCCTCGCGGGATCCAATAACCGGCTCACAGCCCACAATATACTCAACCGTCCAAGAAGGAGGTTCAACGGCTCGAGAATAGCCAATAATACAGTATCAACAGGTCGGACTAATATATAGTCTCCAGTTCATGATCGACCCCGCACTCTCAAGAGTGTGCGTGTCTCGCCGCTATACAGCGTCACAAAGTGGTATACCGGGGTTTCGAACCCGCCGGTCATCACCCACATCTATTACTCACCTCAATACGGCGCGACGACTACTCCGCAATGCCCTTGCCACGAGAATCAAGCTCCGCACGCGTAGAATCTGATCAAATACAGGTAGAAATACAAGAAATTAGGCCAATGGGACGACACCCAATCAATACAACTCAATTTACATCAAAATTCCCAAAGTTGTCAAAACCCGACTTTCGGTACGCTTCTCGAAAATTTACAAAAGTCACATATTCGGAACCCTCATCTCGATACGAGTCTAAGCATATCAGTTTTACCAAATTTGGACTCCATTTGCCCATTCAAAACCTTGATTTTCTAAAGTTCAAGCCTAGGGCTAAATCCTCCATAAATTACCCCAAATTCCTCCATTTTCATGATATAATTGCATAATATTACCAATACTAATCATAGTTTAAGTCCATAGTTGATTACCCGATGATTTCCCTTGAGTTTCTCTTCAAAATCGCCCAAATCGCCTCTAAAGCCGAGACCCAAATGTGTGAAATGTTCTGAAATTTTTCTAACTTCTGATACACTTAACTCACAGCGATTTTCGCTTCTGCGGATAAAATTCCGCCCCTGCGGAACCGCTTCTGCGACCTTTTGGTCGCTTCTGCGAACCCAGGCCCTTTTGGCCATTTCCGCACCAGCGATCAAGGAACCGCCCCTGCGCATCCGCTTCTGCGGAAATAAGTCCGCTTCTGCGACCAAAAGTCCGCTTCAGCGGACTCGCCTCCGCGATCAATCACCCGCTTCTGCGGATCTCCCCATCGCGCCTCAGGACCGCTTCTGCGATCGCCCACTCGCTTCAGCGAAGCCGCTCCTGCGGACCAGGCTCCGCTTCAGCGGTCTAGCCCACTTCTGCGCCTTCTTGTCCGCTTCTGCGGACTCGCTCCTGCGCTCTCTTTTCCGCAGGAGCGGAAACAATAGAACAGACTCAAAAACCTGCAATTTTCCACATTTTCTCCCGTTTAACCATCCGGAATCACCCCGAGGCCCCCGAGACCCCAAGGAAAACCACCAACATACCCCAAAACACGATACGAACTTGTTCAAATCATAACAACACCATCCTAAACATTAAAATCACCAATTACACACGGATTCAAGCCTAAATTCCTTCAAACATTCCGAATTACACAATCAATCAAAAACCCGACCAAACGATGTCCGAATGACCTGAAATTTTGCAGGCACATCCAAAATCACCTAACGGAGCTACTGCAACTGTCGAATTCCATTCCGACCCCCGGATCAAAATCTCACCTACCGTTCGGATTTCGCCAAAATTCAACCTTAGCCAATTCAAGCCTATTTCTACACCGGGCCTCCAAATTCAATTCCGATTGTTCCCCTAAGTCACAAATCACCTCCCGAAACTAACCGAATCATCAGAATCCGATTCCGAGCCCTCTAGCTAAATAGTTAACTCCGGGTTGACTTTCCTTATTTAAGTTTCCTTCACAAAGGCTATATGCCTCATTTCCAATCTCAATCACTCCTAACTCACCCGATAGACTCTAACACTGATATAAAATTATAAAACATGTATTTACAACATAACGTGGTGGTAATTCCCGTGACGACGGGCCGGGTCATCACATTCTCCCCCTCTTAAGCAAACGCTCGTCCTCGAGCGGGTCAAGAAACATACCTGAAGTCTCAAACAAGTGAGGATATCTGCTCCGCATCTCCCGCTCGACCTCCCAAGTGGCCTCCTCCACGGGTCGACCTCTCCACTGAACCTTAACTGATGCAATCTCCTTAGACCTCAATTTTCTCACCTGCCGTCCCAAAATGGCAATAGGCTCCACATCATAGGATAGATCACCATCAAGCTGAATGGTGCTGAAATCCAATACATGAGACGGATCTCCAACGTACTTCCGGAGCATAGACACATGGAATACTGGATGAACGCTGGATAAGCTGGGCGGCAAGGCCAACTCATATGCCACCTCTCCAACTCTCCTAAGTATCTCAAAAGGACCAATGTACCTGGGACTCAACTTTCCTTTCTTCCCAAACCTCACGACACCCTTCATAGGTGAAATCTTCAACAATACTCTGTCACCAACCATGAAAGACAACTCTCGAACTCTACGGTCCGCATAACTCTTCTGACGAGACTGTGTTGTACGAAGCCTCTCCTGGATCAACTTTGCTCTATCTAAAGCATCCTGGACTAACTAAGTCCCTATCAATCTAACCTCACCAGGCTCAAACCATCCCACGGGGGATCTACACCGCCTGCCATACAATGCCTCATACGGGGCCATCTGAATACTCGACTGATAACTGTTGTTGTAGGCAAACTCAGCAAGTTGTAGGAACTCATCCCACGAACCACCAAAGTCAATCACACAAGCTCGCAACATATCCTCCAAGATCTGAATAGTGCGCTCAGACTGTCCATCTGTCTGGGGGTGAAATGTTGTACTCAACTCAACCCGCGTACCCATCTCTCGCCGAAATGCTCTCCAAAACTGAGAAGTGAACTGAGTACCCCTGTCGGATATGATAGACACTGGGACTCCATGCAACCGAACAATCTCTCGAATAAAGATTGCTGCCAACCGCTCCGATGAGTAGGTAGTGCTAACTGGAATGAAGTGAGCTGACTTGGTCAGCCTATCCACAATCACCCATACAGAATCAAACTTCCTCGCCGTCCGAGGGAGTCCAGAAACAAAGTCCATAGTGATCCTCTCCCATTTCCACTCAGGAATAGCAATGCGCTGAAATACACCACCGGGCCTCTGATGCTCGTACTTAACCTGCTGACAGTTGAGGCACCGTGCGACATGTCTAACAATGTCCATCTTTATCTTTCTCCACCAATAATGTTGTTTCAAATCTTGATACATCTTCGCGGCTCCTGGATGGATAGAATACCGCGAGCTATGGGCCTCCTCTATAATCAACTCACGAAGGCCATCAACATTGGGCACACATATCCGGCCCTGCATCCTCAATACGCCGTCACTATCAATGGTGACATCTCTAGCATCATCATGCTGAACTCTGTCCCTCAGGACAGCCAAATGTGGATCATCATACTGGCGCTCACGAATACGATCATATAGAGATAACCGAGATACAACACAAGCCAATACCCGGTCGGGCTCCGAAATATCTAACCTCACTAGTCGATTGGCTAGCACCTGAACATCATAAGAAAATGGCCTCTCCTCAGCTGGAATGTATGCCAAGCTCCCCATACTGACCGCCTTCCGGCTCAAAGCATCGGCCACCACATTGGCCTTTCCCGGATGATATAAAATAGTAATGTCATAATCCTTAAGCAACTCAAGCCATCTCCGCTGTCTCAAATTAAGGTCTTTCTGTTTGAACAAGTGCTGGAGACTACGATGGTCGGTATACACCTCACAAGACACACCGTACAAATAGTGCCTCCAAATCTTCAAGGCATGAACAATGGCGGCTAGCTCCAAATCATGAACATGATAGTTCTTCTCATGCGGCTTCAACCGCCGAGAAGCATAAGCAATTACCTTTCCTTCCTGCATCAACACACAACCTATCCCCACTCTCGAGGCATCACAATAAACAGTATATGAACCTGTAGCTGATGGCAATACTAACACTGGAGCTGTGGTCAAAGCTGTCTTGAGCTTCTGAAAGCTCTCCTCGCACTCATCCGACCACACGAATGGTGCACCCTTCCGGGTCAATTTAGTCAATGAAGAAGCAATGGATGAAAATCCCTGAACAAACCGGCGATAATATCCCGCCAAACCAAGAAAACTCCTGATCTCTGTAGCTGAGGACGGTCTAGGCCAACTCTGCACCGCCTCTATCTTCTTCGGATCAACCTGAATACCATCACGAGACACCACATGTCCCATAAATGCTACGGACTCGAGCCAAAACTCGCACTTGGAGAATTTAGCATATAGCTTCTCCTCCCTCAATCTCTCCAACACAATACTCAAATGCTGAGCATGCTCCTCCTAACTACGAGAGTAGACTAGAATGTCATCAATGAACACAATCACAAATAAATCCAAATAGGGCCCTGAACACACTGTTCATCAGATGCATAAATGCTGCTGGGCGTTGGTCAGCCCAAACGACATCACAAGAAACTCATAATGACCATATCGGGTCCCGAATGCAGTCTTCATAATATCCGAGTCCCCGATCTTCAGCTGATGATAGCCTGAACGAAGATCGATCTTAGAAAACACCCTCGCACCTTGTAACTGATCAAACAAATCATCTATGCGCGGTAGAGGGTACTTGTTCTTCACTGTCACTTTGTTCAATTGCCTATAATCAATACACATTCGCATGGAACCATCTTTCTTTTTAACAAATAATACCGGCGCACCCCACGGAGACACACTAGGACGGATGAAACCCTTATCCAGAAGTTCATGAAGCTGCTCTTTTAGTTCTTTCAACTCAGCTGGTGCCATCCGATAAGGAGGAATGGATATAGGCTGAGTGCCCGCACCAAGTCAATGCCAAAATCAATATCCCTGTCCGGCGGCATGCCCGGTAGGTCTGAGGGGAATACATCTGGGAAGTCCCTCACAACAGGTACAGAATCAATGCTAGGAGACTCAGCTCCCACATCTCTCACAAAAGCTAAGTACGATAAACACCCTTTTTCAACCATCTTCTGAGCCTTTAAGAACGAAATAACACGGCTAGGGACGAAATCGGTCGAACCCCGCCACTCAATCTGAGAAATACCAGGAATGGCCAACGTAACTGTCTTAGCATGACAGTCCAATATAGCATGGTACGGAGACAACCAGTCCATACCCAATATAACATCAAAGTCCACCATCCCCAACAATAACAACTCTGCCTGGGTCTCCAGACCCCCAATAGATATAACACAGGATCTATAGACATGATCCACAACGATCGTATCACCCACGGGGGTGGATACATGAACAGGTAAGTCAAGACTACCACGAGTCGCACCCAAATAATGTGCAAAATAAGAGGACACGTAAGAATATGTGGACCCTGGATCAAATAGAACAGAGGCATCTCTTGGACAGACAGAAATGATACCTGTAATCACAGCATCGGAGGCAACTGGATCACGCCTGTCAGGAAGTGCATAGAACCGTGCCTGGCCTCCACCAGATCTCTCCTCGCCCCTGGGGCGTCCACGAGAAGACTGACCTCCACCTCTACTAGACTGAGATGGTGCTGAAGATGAGGGCTGATCCCTCTGCTGAGTCCTGTCCCTACGGAGTCGAGGGCACCTGTCTCCTCATGTGGCCAAACTCACCACACTCATAACATGCACCTGGTGCTGGAGAAGGGGACTGAATGGAACCCCTCGCCGCAGAAGAACCCTGGGCTGAAGAAGTAGGTGCTGCACCCTGGGCTGGAAGGGCACTAAGCGATGACTGACCCTGCTGAAACCCCTGTCGATCACGACCATAAGAACCTCCGCTCTGCTCTGGGCGGCCTGAATGAGAAGGTCTAGATGAGCGACCTCTGCTCTGCTGGGAATGCCCTCTAGATGGAGAACCACTAAAACTGCCCGAACCACGAGGCCTCTTGGCCTCCCGCTCCTCTCTCTCTCAGCGAAGATCCGCCTCAACGGAGCGTGCCATATCAACAACCTGCTCAAACGATGATGACAAAACTCTCTCTCTGGTCATAAGAATGCGGATAGAGTAGTTGAGGCCATCAATGAACCTCCCGATCCTCTCCCTATCATTAGGGATCATCCATGTGGCATGCCTAGCCAACTGTGTGAATCTGAGCTCATACTGGGTCACAGACATGTCGCCCTGAACCAACCACTCGAACTGGCGACGTAGCTCCTCACGACGAGACTGAGGTACATATTTCTCTAGAAAGAGAGTAGAGAACTGCTGCCATGTGAGAGGTGCTGCTCCTGCCGGCCTACGCCTCTCAAACTCTTCCCACCAATCAAATGCGGGACCAGTGAACTGGAAGGTAGTAAATGAAACTCCGCTGGACTCAAGAATACCAGCCGTCCGCAACATCCTCTCACATTTGTCCAAGAAACCCTGGGCATCCTCGCCCTCAACGCCACTGAAATGAGGTGGCTGAAGTCTACCAAATGTCTCAAGACGACGCTGCTCGTCATCGGGCATAACCTGAACCATATGCTCTGGAGCTGGAGCTGGTGCAGCTGGAGGAATAACCGGTGCAACCACCTGAGCGGGGACCGCCTCGGTGTCTGAAGTCCCTGAACAACCGGGTCAGGTGTGCGAGCTGCAGGGGTCTGTTGTCCACCCCCTGACTGAGATGTCGCTACAGTAGCGGTAGCTGAAACTACCTGAGCCAAACCGGAACACACTGATAATATCTGAGCAAGAGTCTCCCGAAGACCAGGAATAGCAATAGATATAGTCTGGCCCTGAACTGGGGCTGCTGGAGCATCAACCACTGGGGGCTGCTCCTGAACTGGTACAACAGGCGGGTCAGCTGGCACTGCCTCCGCCGCCCTACCTCTACCTCTAGCACGACCGCGCCCACGGCCTCTAACAGGTGGCAATGGAGGTCGTCCACCTCGTCCTGATGCTCGCGTTCTCGCCATCCGCGAGAGAATAGAATATAGAAGTTCAGTTCTCAGAACAACAAGATCGTACGACAGAGTTCAAGAAATGTGAAGTTTTCTTAAAGGTTCGCAGCCTCCCGAGGATAAGTACAGGCGTCCCCGTACCGATCCACAAGACTCTACTAACCGGCTCAAGACTCACGAGGCCTAGTAAACCTAGGCTCTGATACCAACTTGTCACGACCCCAAATCCGGTCGTGATGGCGCCTAACACATTGCTAAGCCAGCCCGACCAATCAATATCAACAACGGAGCTAGAAGCTCTCTTTAACCCATTTAAGCATTTCAAAATATGAAACAATAGTAATACTTATACCAACAACGGGGAGACCAAGTCCCAAAATATACTAACTCCCATAGACCGAAGGGTCAAGAGTCATGATCCTCTACTGAACATGAGTGTATAAAGGTTTACAAGATACCAAGTGTGGAAAGAAATGTCAATGCAAAATCAAAAGACAGTAGGAAGAAATATCGGGTCCTGCGGACGCTGCAGCTACCTCGTATATCCCACAGATGTCGCCTCGCACAGCTACTGGATCACTGCTGAGAGGTACCTGGATCTGCACACAAGGTGCAGGGAGTAAAATGAGTACTGCCAGACTCAGTGGTAATAAACAAGGGTAAGACAACGCAGATAAGAAATCCGTAATAAAGCACTATGTAAAACTATAATCAGCTACCCTGTCATAGAATCAATATTCACTGTACCTGTACCAACAAATACCAATAAATAGCATAACAGCTAGCAGATGTAGCTAAATGCAATGCAATGCATGATATGACCGCTACGGCGCGTAGCTCGACTCCAATTTTGGGTACCCGTGCTCACTGTGGGGGTTCAGACTCCGGAGGGGCTCCTACGGCCCAAGCACATCTCATAGAGATATTCCTGCGGCGTGCAGTCCGATCCAACATATATCTCGCTGCGGCGCGCAGCCCGATCCACTACTAGTCAGCTAATATGCAGATACAGCCTCGCAGGCTCAAAAGTAGTTTTTGAAAACGCTTTTATCATTTTTCAGTTGGAAAACAGTAATATCAAGTTCCAGAGATTGGAATTAGCATAATAACGAAATAGCTGCGGACTAGTAGTAAACTAGCATGTCTATATGATAAGACAATGATAACGATCCTCGCGGGATCCAATAACTGGCTCACGGCCCACATGTATACTCAACCGTCCAAGAAGGAGGTTCAACGGCTCGAGAATAGCCAATAATACAGTATCAACAGGTCGGACTAATATATAGTCTCCAGTTCATGATCGACCCCGCACTCTCAACAGTGTGCGTGTCTCGCCGCTATACAGCGTCACAAAGTGGTATACCGGGGTTTCGAACCCGCTGGTCATCACCCACATCTATTACTCACCTCAATATGGCGCGACGACTACTCCGCAATGCCCTTGCCACGAGAATCAAGCTCCGCACGCGTAGAATCTGATCAAATAAAGTAGAAATACAACAAATTAGGCCAATGGGACGACACCCAATCAATACAACTCAATTTACATCAAAATTCCCAAAGTTGTCAAAACCCGACTTTCGGTACGCTTCTCGAAAATTTACAAAAGTCACATATTCGGAACCCTCATCTCAATACGAGTCTAAGCATATCGATTTTACCAAATTCGGACTCCATTTGCCCATTCAAAACCTTGATTTTCTAAAGTTCAAGCCTAGGGCTAAATCCTCCATAAATTACCCCAAATTCCTCCATTTTCATGATATAATTGCATAATATTACCAATACTAATCATAGTTTAAGTCCATAGTTGATTACCCGATGATTTCCCTTGAGTTTCTCTTCAAAATCGCCCAAATCGCCTCTAAAGCCGAGACCCAAATGTGTGAAATGTTTCTGAAATTTTTCTAACTTCTGATACACTTAACTCACAGCGATTTTCGCTTCTGCGGATAAAATTCCGCCCCTGCGGAACCGCTTCTGCGACCTTTTGGTCGCTTCTGCGAACCCATGCCCTTTTGGCCATTTCCGCACCAGCGATCAAGGGACCGCCCCTGCGCATCCGCTTCTGGGGATTTTTATCCGCTCCTGCGGTCCTTTCCGCCTCTACGATCAAGAGTCCGCTCCGGCGGACTCGCCTCCGCGATCAACCACCCGCTTCTGCGGACCTCCCCATCGCGCCTCAGGACCGGTTCTGCGATCGCCCACTCGCTTCAGCGAAGCCGCTCCTGCGGGCCAGTCTCCGCTTCAGCGGTCTATCCCGCTTCTGCGCCTTCTTGTCCGCTCCTGCAGACTCGCTCCTGCGGTCCCATTTCCGCAGGAGCGAAAACAACAGAACAGACTCAAAAAGCAATTTTCCACATTTTTCTCCCGTTTAACCATCCGAAAACACCCCGAGGCCCCCGGGACCCCAACGAAAACCACCAACATACCCCAAAACACGATACGAACTTGTTCAAATCATAACAACACCATCCTAAACATTAAAATCACCAATTACACATGGATTCAAGCCTAAATTCCTTCAAACATTCCGAATTACACAATCAATCAAAAACCCGACTAAACAACGTCCGAATGTCGTGAAATTTTGCAGGCACATCCAAAATCACCTAACGGAGCTACTGCAACTGTCGGAATTCCATTCCGACCCCCGAATCAAAATCTCGCCTACAGTTTGGATTTTGCCAAAATTCATCCTTAGCCAATTCAAGCTTATTTCTACACCGGGCCTCCAAATTCAATTCCGATTGTTTCCCTAAGTCACAAATCACCTCCCGAAAACTAACCGAATCATCAGAATCCGATTCCGAGCCCTCTAGCTAAATAGTCAACTCCGGTTGACTTTCCTTATTCAAGTTTCCTTCACAAAGGCTATATGCCTCATTTCCAATCTCAATCACTCCTAACTCACCCGATCGACTCTAACACTGATATAAAATCATAAAACATGTATTTACAACATAACGGGGTGGTAATTCTCGTGACGACGGGCCGGGTCGTCACAATATTATTTGTTATGTTTAGATAAATATTTAATAAAAATAAACATTACTTAAATAAATCTAAAAATAAAAGTGCAAAATCAACAACTAATATATATATATATACAAACTAAACCAATTATCTTACAACTAACTTAAACTCATATTTTTTAATTTTTTACTATTTTTTGAATTAAACCCTTGATGTTAACTATTTACAACTATTTACCTAAACCAAAATCAATCTTAATTATTTACACCTATATTTTGAAATGGTTAAACTTGAGCAGAAACAATTCTTGTGTTATTGAAAAATCAAATCGTACCTAAATGCCTAATTTACGCAAAATAATTAATATTCGCATTTTTATTGAACTTAACTACATATTAACAACTTAATTTATTAAAGACAATATTAAAGAAGTTCTAATTAATTTGATTAACAAAAGAGTAATTCATTCTTCCTTTTATTTACTAAATGATTTGAACATTGATAAACAGATTCATAATTATACTATTTAATAACCATTTTTAGAAGTGAATTATTATTACTACAAGAAGGCTTAATTATTTAAAGTTATCACAAAACTTACAGAATATTAATATGAAATTTATTGAAACATAATATGTAAAAGAAAACAAAAATAGAAACTATTTAGAATTTCAACAAAATTCTCATTTTTCCCATGTATTCATCTTATTATTTAAACATGATTAGATATGTACCTGATATTGGAAATAAAAGAAATCCCGGTGATCAACACAGCAAATAACAACACAACAAATCACAGCAACAGCAGTACAATCAAGAATACCAGTATCCGGATTTAAGCAATAAGAATCAACATCCCCGAATTGAGTTTCAAAATAAGACTTTGTAAAATAAAAACTAACACTCTTTTTTTCAGATTTTTTTTTTCGTTTTTTTTTGTTTTGTTTTTCTTTTCTTCACTATTTGGTAACACTCTTAAGATTTTTCAGATTTTTTCTCTCTAGGATTTTTTCTCTTCTTCCTCCTCAAATTTCTCTTCTATTTATAGCAAAAAATTTCGAAATTTTCAGATTTTATTTTTATTATTATTTTATTATTTTTTTTTTTTTATCTTTTTTTAATTAAAAGAAATCTCACTTACTAAATGCTTTTATTATTTTATAAAAAGAAATCCCACCTTGCTTATCTTTTATTTTTTAAAACACAACTTTAATGATTTTTATATTTTTAATTGTCCACTTTCTTTTATTTATTTAAAAGAAAATGCCACTTTCTTTTCTTTTCTTTAAAAAAACAACTTTCTTTTACTTTTGATTTTTTTAATTTTCAGCCACTTTTGACTTTTATTCCAACTTTCATTTTCAATTATTTAAAACCAACCAAAAATTTAAAAAAAATATTAATATTTTCAATTTTTTTTAATAAAAAATAAATTATTTTTTTTTTAAAAAAATTAATAATAAAAAAAAATTAATAATAATAGCAATAATATGAATAGTAATAATTTACTTTAAAAAAAAATAAATCATATATATATATATATATATAATTAATTAAACAAAAGCTAAAATATATAGAGTGAAAAATTTAAATACGGTCAAACATTTTTGTGTGGGCTTTTGTGTGTGTGTGTTAGGATTTTTTGGTTTAGGGTGTGTTTTGAATAGTGTATAGTAGTGTAATAAATGGGTCGTGGGTCATGGGTTTGGGTTATGGTGTTTTGGTTTGGGTAGAATATGTTTGGGCTCAAGTTTAAAATTTAAGAAGAGGCCCAATTCCGAATTTGTCTTCTCTATAAAAAAAATTATTTATTATGAAATAAATTAAAAAAAATGTTAATATTAAATTATAAAACCAAAATTATCTTAAAAACACCAATTAACTCATAATAATAATTATTACAAAAAAATTAGACGTTAATTAAAATAAAATCGCATAAATTGGATATTATAGGCTAAAAATGCAAAAATACATATTTTTGTGATTTTATAAAATAAACTTAATTATTACTAATTATAAACTTGAATTTTATATAAATAAAATATATTTTTATATTTTTTATTTATTTAAACAAATAAATATGCACAGATAAATGCAAACAATTCAAGAAAAATAACACAAAATTCACAAATATTGCAAACAACACAAAACTCTTTTATTTTGAATTTTTGGGAGTAATTCTCATATAGGGCAAAAATCACGTGCTCACAACTGCCCCTCTTTGCGCGTAAACACGAAGAGTTTCTGTGCAAAGACGAGTGAGCGGATACGAGCGATTTTTGCCCGTTTGAGCACTCCGTGAGAAGCATTTTTTTTTCAAAATTTTGACCGAACCTTTGCTTCAAAAGGTTTCCTACATATCCCCTGGCTAAAAGGGAATCAGGTCAATGTAGTTCGGAAAGTTTTGGTAGCTGGGACTACCAATGAAACTGCGATTTTTGCTGTTACTGTTGCTGTTGTTGCGGTTACTGCTTGTTGACCTCCTTATTACACCATGCAAAAGCAAAATAAGAAGCTAGACTAAATTATGATTTATGAACTGTAAACTCTTATCTATATCTTCAATTTATCCTTCTGCTAGGGGATACTGCTTCCTCGATTTAAGACTTGTTATGCAGGGGGTTCTTGTTGTAACCCTTGGTATTATTGAATTCTGTTTCGACCTTGAAATGTATTCCTCTGTTTTACAGGCGGGCTCCTGATTGTGATAACTTGCAATTAACACCTCCGTTCTACAGACGGGCATCCTGACTTCTTCAATTTGTCCTGACTTTTTCATCTTGAAATAACAAACTCCATTCTACAGGCGGGCTCCCGACTTCTTCAACTTCAAAATAATAACCTCCATTCTACAGGCGGGCATCCTGACTCCTTCAATTTGAAAATAACACCTCTGTTCTACAGGCGGGCATCCCGACTTCTTCAACTTCAAAATAACAACCTCCATTCTACAAGCGGGCATCCCGACTTCTTCAATTTGAAAATAACACCTCTGTTCTACAGGCGGGCATCCTGTCTTCTTCAATTTGAAAACAACACCTCCATTCTACAGGCGGGCTCCTGATTTCTTCCACTTAAAAATAACACCTCCATTCTACAGGCGGGCTCCCGATTTCTTCAACTTAAAAATAACACCTCCATTCTACAGGCGGGCTCCTGATTTCTTCAACTTGAAATAACATCCTCCATTCTACAGGCGGGCTCCTGATTTCTTCAAAATAACACCTCCATTCTACAGGCGGGCTCCCGATTTCTTCAAAATAACACCTCCATTCTACAGGCGGGCTCCTGATTTCTTCAAAATAACACCTCCATTCTACAGGCGGGCTCCTGATTTCTTCAAAATAACACCTCCATTCTACAGGCGGGCTCCTGATTTCTTCAAAATAACACCTCCATTCTACAGGCGGGCTCCTGATTTCTTCAGAATAACAATAACACCTCCATTCTACAGGCGGGCTCCTGATTTCTTCAACTTAAGCGGGCATCCTGACTTCTTCAATTTGTCCTGACTTTTTCATCTTGAAATAACAAACTCCATTCTACAGGCGGGCTCCTGACTTCTTCAACTTCAAAATAATAACCTCCATTCTACAAGCGGGCATCCTGACTCCTTCAATTTGAAAATAACACCTCTGTTCTACAGGCGGGCATCCTGACTTCTTCAACTTCAAAATAACAACCTCCATTCTACAAGCGGGCATCCTGACTTCTTCAATTTGAAAATAACACCTCTGTTCTACAGGCGGGCATCCTGACTTCTTCGATTTGAAAATAACACCTCCATTCTACAGGCGGGCTCCTGATTTCTTCCACTTAAAAATAACACCTCCATTCTACGGGCAGGCTCCTGATTTCTTCAACTTAAAAATAACACCTCCATTCTACAGGCGGGTTCCTGATTTCTCCCAATTAAAATCTCTCTAATTGATTTCCTTGTTTTCTTTGAGAAAATTTTCGACAATGGCGAAAATTTTCTGCCCCAGTTTTGGTAATATTCTTTGCGGTATGTCATTCTTCTATCATCGACATTTCCTTTCACCTGCTTCAAATCAAAGAAAATTTATTAGTTTAAAATGCGGTGAATGGTCGTGCCACTCCTACCGGGGATGGCTTTTCCTTCTTCTGTCCTAAGTTCCCGAAACTTGTCTGGGATGATGTTACTTGCTGGGAATGATATTTCTGCTGGGGGATGGTTTTTCCATTTATCCCTTCCCTTTTCTGTGTTTTAAAACTTGCTGGTGAGACTCAAAATCACTTTCTTCAAAAGGTTTGATTTTCCTTTAATATCGCTGGAAATGGAAATGTCATCAGCTAGGGATGCATTTTCCTTTTTCCTTCTCCGCTTTGTGTTGTCCGATCATCTTGAGAATCGATTGATAATCTGTCGGAGTTATTTGCGCATCTTGAAAATTCACAGGGAATTCTTTTGGAACTTGGTCCATGATTTTTCGACTGCATCTTTCATGTCTTCTCCATTTCCTGACATTCCAGACCAATTTGGTCTGTCCTACCCTCATTTTGCTTCGCACCAATTCGGCAACTGATAGTAAGCTCCTGAAAAGTCTTTCTCAAAATAGACTTGGATAAAAACCTTTAAACAAAGAAAACTGAAAATATAGAAAAAGAAGAAAAAAATAAGCTTTCTGAATAAATGTAGCGAAAAAACAAAAAGGAACTTATCTGAATGGTATAACCGGTCCCAACAATCACGTCGTGCATTCCGGATTAATCAACCCAGTCTATTTGTATCAATCCATCTTCTGATGGTCTCATTTGCTGAGGACGAACATATGCACGACTCTTTGTCAAATGCGGGTCCTTTGTGCCACTCTATCTTGTCGCCTCATAGTGCCCTTCGAGGGGTTTTCACTAATAAGACTCTCTCATTTCTCTCAACTCCCGTCACCTTATGGTGCCCGTGAAGGTTTTCACCGATAAGACTCTCTTATTTTTGTTTCTTCTCAGCTTTCGTCGCCTTATGGTGCCTGTGAAGGTTTTCACCGATAAGACTCTCTCATTTTATTTTTTCTCAGCTTTCGTTGGAGATTAGAAAGGCACCGATAATGTTCTCTTCACTGGGGATTCTTCCTGGCTATCAATTCCTTCAGCTTATTCCCTTTCTGTTGGGGATCAACGTGTTACTCTTGGTTTTTACTTGCTTGACTGGGCATTTCCCGGATACTGATCGGGAGGTCTTTTTCGGACATCTCATATGGGTTTTTTGTGTGGGTCTTAAAAGAAAAGAGTATCAAAAATTCACAATAACTCTGAATGGGTGAAATATTACAACTCTCGGAATTAAATTTTTTTTTCCATAAAACAACATAACTTCTGCCCCAGTTTCTTATTTGGGGAAGGATTAACTTTTATTCCCTCTATGACCGAGCCATGAGGCGCCTACGTATCCTATTTGAGGAATCAGGTCAAACGTAGTTCCTTGATTCATTTAAATCTTTTGTGACTTTCTTTTATCTATTTATTATTTTTTTCTTTTCTTTTCTATTTCCGTTATTGATTCCAAGAGAGGGATATGAAAGAATAAATAAGGCTCAAAGGGGGAAACAAGGGTTAAAAGTGTTTGGATAGAAGAAAGAATTGCCTCCGTCATTTCATTATCCGATAAATACCTAGTACAAACAAATAAAATGAACCAAAATCATAAAGAAATTACACGTAATATCTCTTGACTGCATCAGAATTGATAGCCATGTCGGTGCATCTTCCCTCAATATCGGTCAGATATAGAGCTCCATTGGATAATACTCTAGTTACAATAAGCGGCCCTTGCCAATTCGGGGCGAACTTTCCCTTTGCTTCGGCCTGATGTGGGAGGATCCGTTTCGGTACTTGTTGCCCTACTTCAAATTTTCTGGGGCATACCTTCTTATTGTAAGCTCTTGCCATTCTCTTCTGATACAATTGGCCATGACATACTGCTGCCAATCTCTTTTCATCAATTAAGCTCAACTGCTCTAATCGAGTTTTGACCCATTCGTCATCATCAATCTCAGCTTCAGTGACAATTCGGAGGAATGGAATCTCAACTTCTGCTGGTATTACTACTTCAGTTCCGTATACCAGCAAGTAAGGAGTTGTACCTACTGAAGTGCGAACCATAGTGCGATAACCCTACAATGCAAATGGTAGCTTTTCATGCCACTGCCTAGATCCTTCTACCATTTTTCTCAGTATCTTCTTTATATTCTTGTTTGCTGCCTCAACCACTCCATTTGCTTTGGGACGATATGGGGTGGAATTACGGTGTGTAATCTTGAACTGTTGACACACTTCTTTCATCAAACCACTGTTAAGATTAGCACCATTGTCCGTGATAATCATCTTCGGGATCCCAAATCTACAGATGATATGGGAATGGACGAAGTCTACCACGGCTTTCTTGGTCACTAACTTGAATGTCTTCGCCTCCACCCACTTGGTGAAATAATCAATGGCTACTAGAATGAACCTATGACCGTTGGAAGCTGTCGGCTCGATCGGTCAAATGACATCCATGCCCCACACAACAAATGGCCATGGTGCTGACATCGTGTGCAATTCCGTTAGCGGAGAATGAATAAAATCTCCATGCACCTGACACTAATGGGACTTGCGCACAAAATTTATACAATCACGCTCCATGGTGAACCAGTAATATCCCTGCCCGTAAGATCTTCTTTGCCAATACATACCCACTCATATGTGGCCCACAAACTCCGGCATGCACCTCGGTCATCACTATCGTGGCTTGGCTTGCATCTATACATCTTAGCAATCCCAAATCCGGGGTTCTCTTGTACAGGCACTCCTCCACTAAGGAAAAATCCGTTTGCCAACCGTCGAATAGCCCTCTTTTGATCTCCATTTGCCTGCTCTGGGTATATTCCCATCCTGAGGTATTCTTGGACATCATGAAACCATGGCTCGCCATCAATTTCATCCTCCACCACATTGCAATAGGCATGTTGATCCCGAACTTGAATATATAACGGATCAACATGAATCTTATCCGGGTGATGCAACATCGATGCTAGAGTAGCCAAAGCATCGGCGACCTCATTATGCATTCTTGGGATATGTCTGAATTCTATTGACCGGAAACGCTTCGTCGGGTCATGCAAACATTGGCGATACGGGATAAGCTTCAAATCTCTTGTTTCCCACTCACCTTGAACCTGATGTACCAGAAGGTCCGAGTCTCCCAAGACCAAGACGTCCCGGACATCCATGTCCACAGCTAATCGTAACCCCAAAATACATGCTTCGTATTCAGCCATATTGTTGGTACAATAGAATCGCAACTGAGCCGTAACAGGATAATGATGTCCTGTTTCAGAAATAAGTACTGCTCTTATTCCGACTCCCTTTGCATTTGCAGCTCCGTCAAAGAAAAGCTTCCACCCTGGCTCCTTGGTTAGTTCTAACTCATCAATTTGCAACACTTCTTCATCCGGAAAATACGTCCTTAAAGGTTCGTATTCATTATCAACAGGATTCTCAGCTAAGTGACCGGCTAGTTCTTGGGCTTTCATGGCTGTCCTCGTCACATAGATGATGTCAAATTCTGTAAGTAATATTTGCCATTTTGCTAACCTTCCTGTAGGCATAGGTTTCTGGAAAATATACTTCAATGGATCCAAACGTGAAATGAGATAAGTAGTGTAGGAAGACAAATAATGCTTCGGCTTCTGTGCCACCCAAGTTAGGGCGCAACATGTCTTCTCAAGATGAGTGTACTTAACTTCATATGCGGTGAACTTCTTACTGAGATAATAGATGGCTTGTTCCTTTCTGTCGGTGATGTCATGTTGCCCCAATACGCAGCCGAAAGAATTGTCCAAAACTGTTAGATAAAGAATCAGAGGCCTCCCGGGTTCAGGTGGAACCAACACAGGTGGGTTTGACAAATACTCCTTTATCTTATCAAAAGCCTCTTGGCATTCTTCAGTCCACTTGACCGCAGCATCCTTCTTTAACAGCCTAAAAATAGGTTCACATGTTGATGTGAGCTGAGCAATGAATCGGCTGATGTAATTCAATCTTCCCAAAAGACTCATCACTTCAGTTTTGTTCTTTGGTGCTGGAAATTCTTGTATGGATTTGATCTTTGATGGATCCAACTCAATACCTCGCCGACTGACAATGAATCCTAGAATTTTTCCCGAGGGAACCCCAAATGCACATTTGGCTGGATTGAGCTTAATGTCGTACCTCCAAAGCCTTTGAAAAAACTTCCTCAAATCTGCTACATGGTCTTCATGTCGCCTGGATTTTATGATTACATCGTCTACATACACCTCAATCTCTTTGTGTATCATGTCATGAAACACAGTAGTCATTGCTCTCATGTATGTCGCCCCAGCGTTCTTCAAACCAAACGGCATTACCCTATAGCAATAAGTTCATCAAGGAGTGATGAAAGCTGTCTTTTCTGCATCTTCTTCATCCATTAGGATCCGATGGTATCCTGCATAGCAATCCACAAAGGATCCAATCTCTCGCCCCGCGCAGTTGTCTATCAAGATATGGATGTTGGGTAGTGGGAAGTTATCTTTCGGGCTTGCCTTGTTCAGATTGCGATAATCGACACATACCCGAATTTTCCCATCCTTCTTCGGCACTGGCACCACATTGGCCATCCATTCGGGATATCGAGTAACCCGAATAACCTTTGCTATCAACTACTTGGTTACTTCTTCTTTGATCTTTACGCTCATATCGGTTTTGAACTTCCTCAATTTATGCTTGACAGGAGGACATGCCGGATCAATGGGCAATTTATGTACCACTAGATCCGTGCTTAACCCCTGGCATGTCATCATACGACCATGCAAAAATATCTTTCAATTCAAACAGTGTTTTGATTAGCTCTTCCCTGATACTCGGCTCAATGTGAATGCCGATTTTGGTTTCCCTAACATTATCCTCATCTCCTAAGTCGACAGCTTCAGTATCGTTTAAGTTAGGCTTAGGTTTTTCTTCAAAATGAGTTAATTCCCTGTTAATCTCTTCAAAAGCCTCATCTTCCTCGTATTCCGATTCATCCTCATAATTGACTTCGTGCATAATTAATTTGGATTCAGATTGACTTCTTAGACTAGGTTGAAGATCCGTTGTGCATGCCATGACATTGGAACCGGTGAAAACAGAACTGCTCAGAAATGAAAAGATACAAAAATCAAAAATCAAGAAAATAAAGGAAACTTTCGTTTTTATTGAAAATGAGGGATAACAGAATTTCACACTACAAATAAATCAAAACTGGATTACAACTCTGGAATAATCCATGAAACAAAAGAAAATCCAGAGCCTACTACCAAGACTTCTTCCAGATGGGAAGAGGAGTAGCCGTCCAATTGTTGGTTTTGACCCTGGGCCCCACATACTGTACGTCTGCATTACTGGACCCTTCTCCAGCTTCGATCGTGTTAACATCAACGAACAACCTTTCAAAACTTTTATCCAGATCTCCATCTGGCCCAATTGACGGTCCGAGGATCTTTGGGTTTGACATCCTCCTGAAACCTGCTTTCACAAAAGACCGGGAGAGGCGTGGAACTGGCTTGGGAAGGACCCAGACTTTCTTCTTCATTTTGTGAGCTCTCTTCACATCCGCAACCGTCGGCTTGAACCCTAACCCGAATGTCTCCAAATTTTCAGGCAAAGAAACGGGTTGAATGATACCTTGGAGTTTGGCTCCCAAACCTTTTCCTGGTATGAACCCACAGTTCATCATTTCTGAGGCGATCATGAAGGTCGAAGTTGAGATCCTGGGAAAAGCAAGGTCCTCGCCTTCGGAAACCTTGTCCACTGTAACCCCTTCGAAGATTTGGTATACCCATGGTCCCTTGTCATCCTCCGTTTCTATGAATGGCACCACGTTATCACTCATAATGCCTATGCCATCATCCCCATGCAATACTATCTCCCGTCTATCCCACTCGAACTTAATCATCTGGTGCAGCGTAGATGGCACTGCTTTGGCGGCATGAATCCAGGGTCGCCCCAATAGTAGAGTGTATTATGCATCCACATCCACCACTTGGAATTCCATAGTGAAATCGACTGGGCCAATGGTCAGTTCTAATATGATATCACCCACCGAGCTAGTATTCCCTCCATCAAATCCTCTAATGCAAATGTTATTCTTACGGACTCTATCCTGATCAATCTTCAGTTTGTTCAGAGTAGCCAAAGTACAAATATTGGCACTTGAACCATTATCCACCAATACACGATTGACCACTGAGTTTTCACACTTCACGATCAAGTATAAGGCTTTATTATGTTCTGTGCCCTCTTTTGGCAATTCATCGTCAGAAAATGTCACTCGGTTGACTTCAAAGATTTTATGCACAATCTTCTCCAAGTGATTTACAGAAAGCTTTTCCGGAACATGGGCCTCATTCAGGATCTTCAACAAAGCCTGGCAATGATCCTTGGAATGGATTAACAAAGATAACAATGAGATTTGGGTTGGGGTTTTCCTCAACTTCTCCACAATAGAGTAGTCTTGGGCTTTCATCTTCTTCAAGAACTCTTCAGCTTCCTCTTCTGTTACTGGCTTTTTCACCGCTGTGGGATTAGATTTCCTTAACTCTACGGGAGCAAAACACCGTCCCGATCGAGTTAAACCCTAGGCTTCACAACTAACTTCATCCACTGACTTCCCTTTGTATATCACTGTTGCCTTTTCATACTTCCAAGGCACGGCCTTGCTATCTGTTACTGGCAACTGAGCTACCGGCTTTATGATGACCGGTTCCCTACAGACTCCTTTCACGATCATTACTGGTGCAGACGGTGCTTCCGGACACAACCAACTTTGTTGTTTTTGGTTTCTCCGTAGTGGCCGATGGGCTTTTCCCCAATATTATCACAGGCTTGACAACCTCCCTCTTGGTTGGTACCTCCCCTTCCATACTGGTTGATTTCTCTTTTGTATTGTCCTTGATCATTATCACTGTCTGCGATGGCTTCTTGTGTTCTTCCTCTCCTTGCACGATCTCAATCATACAGGCTTCATGGTGGGTTGGCAGTGGGTTTTGGTTAATGTTGGGTACCTCGGGTGCTTGAACCTCAATCTTATTAGCATCAATAAGATCTTGGATTGCATGCTTCAGTTTCCAACATCTCTCAGTAGTATGCCCGGGAGCCCCCGAACAATATTCACATTTCACTGAGTGATCCAAATTCTGAGGTAAGGGATTTGGTAATCTAGGCTCAATAGGACTCAACAAACCTATTTGCTTCAATTTGTGAAATAAAGCAGTATAAGCTTCTCCTAATTCGGTAAATGTCCTCTGTCTCTGAGTCCTTTCATTCCTGAAAGTCGGATTTCCCCGGAAAGTTGGCCTTGTGGGATTTCTGTAGGCCCTTGGTGGTGGGTAGTTGTTATGGGGAGCTGGGTAGGCATTATGTGGGGTTGGCGCGCGCCATTGCGGGCGCGCTGGAGGTTGGGTGTATGCTTGTGCTTGATGGACAGAAAAATGATGTTCTTGAGGAGGGTAATAGGATTGTGCGGGATAATTCGGAATGTGTGGGTAATTTGGGTGAGGGGGCCTGAATTGGTGATGGGGGGTAGGACCTTTGGATCGAGACCAATTACTAGCTTCTACCATTGTGACATCCTCTTTTTTCTTCTTTCCGAGCGCACCTCCTGTGCCGCTCTGAATAGCCTGTGTTGTTGCCTTGATCGCTGAATAACTTAAGATTTTGTTGGTCTTGAGGCCTTCTTCTATCATGCCTCCCATTTTGACCACTTCGTTGAAGGTTTTTCCCACCGAGGTCACCAAATGACCGTAGTAAGTTGGCTCGAGAGTCTGTAGAAAGTAATCTACCATCTCCCCCTCTCTCATAGGAGGATCAACTCTAGCCGCTTGTTCTCTCCAACGAAACCCAAATTCTCGGAAGCTCTCCTTCGGTTTCTTCTCCAGCTTTAACAATGTGAGACGGTCAGGGATGATCTCAAGATTATACTGAAAGTGCCCGGCAAATGATTGCGCCAAATCATCCCAAGTGTACCATCTGCTAGGATCCTGCCTTGTATACCATTCCAGCGCAGACCCGCTCAAACTCTGTCCAAAATAAGCTATCAGTAGCTCATCTTTGCCGCCTGCACCCCTCATCTTGCTGCAAAATCCTCGTAGATGAGACATGGGATCACCGTGTCCCTCATATAGATCAAACTTTGGCATTTTGAATCTCGCCGGCAATTGAACATCGGGGAAATGACACAGGTCTTTGTAGGCCACACTGACTTGGCTGCCCAACCCTTGCATATTCCTAAGGGATTGCTCCAGGCTCTTGAATTTCCGTAGCATCTCATCTTGTTCTGAGCTACTGGCCGGTTTTTCCACTAGGTCTTCAAAGGGAGGAGTGTAGGTGGATGGTTCGGGTGCCCTGAACGTGGGTTCTGGCGGGTAATACTGAGTGTCGTGAACTTGAAATAATGGTTCACTTGATGATCTTTGCAGTGGAGTTGGGGGAGGTGCCACAAAGACAGGGCCCTTTGGTGGTGGAGGGTTCTGATTTTGTGGTGGAGCTGGGTAGTCATGAGCATCTCTTCCCTGGTGGTAATGGAGGTCCGGGACTCTTGTCGAGGGACCGGGAGAAAAGTATTCTGGGGTAAAACCTGGTAGGAAAGTAGGAGTAGCGGGTGCGTCAGGACTCTTTTGTGCTTTGGCTAGCGCCGTCTGCATTTCGCTCATTTCCAACCGCATATGTTCCATTTTTTCAAGAGCTTCTTTGAGCATCTGGCTCATTGCTTTTTCTGACTCGCTGCTGTGGTCTGACCCAGTCATACTTTTAGGTACAGGTCCTTTCGATCTTGTATGATAATTGTGTGATGCCAGTACACTCTAACACTAACTGAACAAGAATAGCAACAAACTTGTTAGTGTTGAAATTTTAACAGATATGGTAAAAGCACATTGGGTATGTAATGTCCCTATGTAATGAACCATTTCTATTATGCTTTTGCTTAGACTGCATGCGTCATCCCAGCTTATCGTCTACGCCTATCCAGTATTTCTCTTATTTCTCTTATTTATTTTCCATTTTTTACTGTAAGTAATGGTCGAATCTTATATAGATTGCCTACGTATCATGTCCCCGCATGAATCAGACCCTAGCGTAGTTCGTGTGAATACAATAAAGATATTTTTCAAAAGGTTTTCCAAAAACAAACTGGATTTAACAAGTCAAACTTACAAAAGATGGTCAAAACACATTCAGGCCCTTTTATACAAAAGTCTTATGACTAGACCCAAAAGGAAATACAAGTTCATAACTAGGAAAGTTCTAAGATTTTGAGCTTTTGCGCCGGTGGGGTCCTGTTTGGCCTGGTTGTGGTCCTTGGTGCAAGACTTCTTTGCAGATCTTTCAATTCTTCCATGATCCGACGGACATAATCCATGATAGAGGAAAAAAGGACATCCCGGGGCATCCTTTCACATGATAGGCACCTCATGTGAATGTAGTGTCCAATCTCATCAATCCTTCTCCGAATGTTATCCCTTTCTCTGAATAACTACTCTATCTGTCGGTTTTTTAATCCCAGTATTCGCGCCTCATCCGTAAGTCGATCTTGGAATCTTTTCATTTGTCCCTCCATTCGGGCCATCATCTTGTAGCACCGTTCCTTGTCTTCTCTAGCTTCAAGAGCCTGTCTCTGGATCTATTCTTGGAAAGTGAAAATTGTCTCTCTCAATGCCCCGACGCTCATCTCACAATCCCTTTTGACCTGCCGCAAGTATTCTCTTCGCTCCGCTGCGCCTCTTGCCCATCTGGCCTGCATCCCTTCCTTGCTAGCCTCGGACCTCTCCAACTTTTCTTGGCTTTCTCCGAGCTGTTGGTTTAGCTCGTCTATCAACCTTTGATCAGTTCGGCTTCTTGTTTGGCTATTAGCTTCTTTTCTGATTCGCCAGATTCGAGCCTTGAGAATGTCCTTTTCTTGAGTCAACTTCTTTTTGACTCCTTCGTCAACTGCAATCTGTAAGCCATTTTCATATTGGAGATTCTGTACACGTTTCTCTAGTTCTCCAATACGATCTTTGTATTCACGTTCTTTAGCTAGCCAAGCTAATCTTTCTTGGATTTTATCATCGAAAGCTTGAACGTGAGGCCTTTTGGTAGGTCTGATCGCCTCGAGCTCGGGCCTAGGGCTCATACGAAAACTTCTTTGAAACCAAGCAACATACTCGGGATCGAACTCACCTTTTATTGGGTCTGGCACTATGGTGTTACTCTTTAAATACCGGCAACAATGCCAATCTTCATTCACCATCTTCTCAGGGATAGCTGCTTCTGGATGCAATTCGATGGCTATGTTGCTCAAGTCCATCTTTTCTGGTATCACCTGATATCTCCCAAGTTGTCTCAAAACTCTTTGAGGCGCATAGGGTTGTATACTTCTTGCCCCTATTATCATCAAATAGCCCTTTGAAATAGTCATGTAAATGATCTCCTTTATCGGGAGCCACCCTATAGTCCATTCGATTTGATCCGCCCTCAAATTTTTTAGATAGAAAATCCATGCTTCAAACCCCTTGGGTGTTATAAAATCTCCCACCCTTTCTTCGTATTTAACGATGAAGTTGGTTCCGTCTGAAGCATGTTTTAAGAATTTAGGGTGGTGCCGAACATGTTCGATCATCCACATTTGCAGGAGAATGCTGCAGCCTTCAAAAAGCGGGCTTCCAGATTTGCATAAGGTCAAAGCCCGGTACATATCGGATAATACCAGTGGGACAATGGTGTGGTCTTTTTTATCCACGAGAACCTGTGCAATTCTTGCCATGCGGGTGTCTATGGAACCTTCTGAGTTTGGAAACACCATGATTCCTAGAAATGCCACAATAAAAGCGAATCGGCGATGAATCTCCCATAGGCCTTTGTTCTGTTGGTTATTCAATCCCTTTTCATGTGTTTCAAATCCGTCCGAGTTTCCGAATCTGTAATACAAGAAGTAGAACTTGCAACTCCCGTTTTGTACGCGATCGTTGCTTGTTTTCTTGCTGATCTTCAAGAGATCAAAGAATTTGTGCACCGATGGGGCCCTGGGAAATATGAGCTTTTGCTCCTTTAACTCTTGGCCGAAAGCAATGTAACCGGCTATTTCCTCTAAGGTAGGAGTGAGTTCGAAATCGAAAAAATGGAACACATTATTAACAGGATCCCAGAAGGTCACCAAAGCTTTGATCAAGTCATCCCGTGGCTTGACATACAGTATGTCTAGCAGAGGGCCCAAATGTTTTTTCACCCACACTCGACCATCTTCCTCTAGATCATCCCACCATTCTTGTAGTTGTATCCGGGCTCTTTCCATGATAACCTGAGGTGATTCTTGGATAGCATCCATCTGATCCTGAAGATTCGAAGTATCAAGGGTGACTCTTAAACCTTTTATGACAGCATATTTCCTTAAATGAAACAAATTACCGACTTATTTATGACCGAAAATCTTTGACACATTTTTAATGATTGTTTTTGTAAACTGGAGATTGGACCCGATGGGGGTTGCCTACGTATCGCACATCCGGTGAGAATCAAATCGGCGTAGTTCGCCAAAGAAAACAAATTGAGTTTAAAAAATCTTTTTAACACCCAAAAAAAATATTATTTTGAAAGAAACGCTAATAGGATTTTGACATTGTTTGGACAAAACTTATTGTTATTCAATTTTAAGCTGGTCAGCATGCCGATCTAATCAAATAAATGCACATAATCTCATGTAGTAGGATGGTCTTTTCATTTCAGGTTACCTGTCCTAGACGGACCCAACCCCTATGTTGAGTCCCCTAAGTCAAATGCAACATGATGCAAACAAACGTTCCTACTAGGGATCCGGCATGAAGCTTTGTTATTCTAGGTTTAAAAATTGGGTTTATTGTTTTAAACCTGGCTTACCCGAGTGGACAACTGGGGCTGAGGAGGGGGTGACGTAACGGGAGCACTAAAGTCTGCCCGGCCTTGTCACTTACCCTAACACTCACTTATTTGGAATAATTTTGAAAAGTGGGCTACGCGAACGTATGCACCATTTTTAGAACTCAAAAGAAGTAGGATTTCGGCACAGTTTATATATATACAGTTCAAATAATATTAAAGCGGTAAAGTTATCATTTTGCACATAAAAAAATATCATATAATAAATAAATCCAAATACAACAATTATTCTAAGCTCGAATTTCTAACCCTGAACCAGTGGTTCTGGGTCAAATATTCCCCAGCAGAGTCGCCAGAGCTCCTTTTTCCGCAGGCCCGCGAGGGCGCTAGGTATAAAAAGGAGTTTTTCCAATTAAAGGACAATCAAAACGGGATTCATTTATTGAGATATTCAGAGTCTCCACTTGGGAGATTTATGGTGTCCCAAGTCACCGGTTGAATCCTGAATTGAGGAAAGGTTTGACTCTATTTAACAGTCTGCGTACCAGAAATCCGGATAAGGAATTCTGTTAACCGGGAGAAGGTGTTAGGCATTCCCGAGTTCCGTGGTTCTAGCACGGTCGCTCAACTGTTATATTTGGCTTGATTATCCTGATTTTAATACAAATATGAACTAATGTGCAAACTACCACTCCAAACCGTTTTAATTGTTAGAAGAAAATTATAATGTCGTGAGAATATATCTCGAATTTCGTCACATAAATATGTCCGCAATTTTTGATATATTCCGACTTCATTGGGATTTGGATTGGGGTCACATAAACGTGTACCCGAGTTTAAGGAGGTACAATTATTAAATACGCGCTTAAAACTATTAACGCGTTATTATTTTGAGAATGCCGTGAAAATTTACTAAACGGCCAATCTCGGATTTCTAAGTAAATATATACACTTATTTATCGAAGCGCGTCTCATTTATTAACAAAATAATCCTAAAATGACTACATTTCCTATTTTTTTTTTAGTTTTTCTAAATAAAGAGATATCATAATTAATCTAGAAATTAAAAATGCAACACTTATCTAATTTATGACAAAAACTTAATGAAATAGATTTTAATCAATGTTTAAACAGAAAATATTTTTTTTCGGAATTATTTTATTATTATTTTATTATTTTATTAAATACGAAATTTCATAACTTAATAATAAAAGAAGCTAATTTAGAATAATATTAAAACTTGAATATATAAAAAGAAAAACTAATAAAATCATTTATTCAAAACTATCGAAAATTATAGCCATATTAAAGCTTATATGGTAAAAATTATTTTTTATTCCAAATTGTTCAAATCTAAGCTTATTTTTAGAAAAACAGCAATTATAACGGGGTGGTAATTCTCGTGACGACGGGCCGGGTCGTCACAATATTATTTGTTATGTTTAGATAAATATTTAATAAAAATAAACATTACTTAAATAAATCTAAAAATAAAAGTGCAAAATCAACAACTAATATATATATATATACAAACTAAACCAATTATCTTACAACTAACTTAAACTCATATTTTTTAATTTTTTACTATTTTTTGAATTAAACCCTTGATGTTAACTATTTACAACTATTTACCAAAACCAAAATCAATCTTAATTATTTACACCTATATTTTGAAATGGTTAAACTTGAGCAGAAACAATTCTTGTGTTATTGAAAATTCAAATCGTACCTAAATGCCTAATTTACGCAAAATAATTAATATTCGCATTTTTATTGAACTTAACTACATATTAACAACTTAATTTATTAAAGACAATATTAAAGAAGTTCTAATTAATTTGATTAACAAAAGAGTAATTCATTCTTCCTTTTATTTACTAAATGATTTGAACATTGATAAACATATTCATAATTATACTATTTAATAACCATTTTTAGAAGTGAATTATTATTACTACAAGAAGGCTTAATTATTTAAAGTTATCACAAAACTTACAGAATATTAATATGGAATTTATTGAAACATAATATGTAAAAGAAAACAAAAATAGAAACTATTTAAAATTTCAACAAAATTCTCATTTTTCCCATGTATTCATCTTATTATTTAAACATGATTAGATATGTACCTGATATTGGAAATAAAAGAAATCCCGGTGATCAACACAGCAAATAACAACACAGCAATATCACAGCAACAGCAGTACAATCAAGAATACCAGTATCCGGATTTAAGCAATAAGAATCAACATCCCAGAATTGAGTTTCAAAATAAGACTTTGTAAAATAAAAACTAACACTCTTTTTTTCAGAGATTTTTTTTTGTTTTTTTTTGTTTTGTTTTTCTTTTCTTCACTATTTGGTAACACTCTTAAGATTTTTCAGATTTTTTCTCTCTAGGATTTTTTCTCTTCTTCCTCCTCAAATTTCTCTTCTATTTATAGCAAAAAATTTCGAAATTTTCAGATTTTATTTTTATTATTTTTTTTATTTTTTTATTTTTTTAATCTTTTTTTAATTAAAAGAAATCCCACTTACTAAATGCTTTTATTATTTTATAAAAAGAAATCCCACCTTGCTTATCTTTTATTTTTTAAAACACAACTTTAATGATTTTTATATTTTTAATTGTCCACTTTCTTTTATTTATTTAAAAGAAAATGCCACTTTCTTTTCTTTTCTTTAAAAAAAACAACTTTCTTTTACTTTTGATTTTTTTAATTTTCAGCCACTTTTGACTTTTATTCCAACTTTCATTTTCAATTATTTAAAACCAACCGAAAATTTAAAAAAAATATTAATATTATCAGTTTTTTTTAAATTGAAGTTAAAAATGTGGTCCAATATGCGGTCGCATAATCAAAATGCGGACCGCATAACCATTGCATAAATTCCTCAGGGATTTTGGGTGTCAATTCTGCAGCGCATTATGCGACCGCATTCTTGTCGTAGATTGTGTCAGAACATTTGATTTTTATATATATATATATATATATATATATATATATATATATATATATATATATATATAAAATTAAACAAAAGCTAAAATATATATAGTGAAAAATTTAAATACGGTCAAACATTTTTGTGGGGGCTTTTGTGTGTGTGTGTGTGTTAGGATTTTTTGGTTTAGGGTATGTTTTGAATAGTGTATAGTAGTGTAATAAATGGGTCGTGGGTCATGGGTTTGGGTTATGGTGTTTTGGGTTGGGTAGAATATGTTTGGGCTCAAGTTTAAAATTTAAGATGAGGCCCAATTCCGAATTTGTCTTCTCTATAAAAAAATTATTTATTATGAAATAAATTAAAAAAAAATGTTAAGATTAAATTATAAAACCAAAATTATCTTAAAAACACCAATTAACTCATAATAATTATTATTACAAAAAAATTAGACGTTAATTAAAATAAAATCGCACAAATTGGATATTATAGGCTAAAAATGCAAAAATACATATTTTTGTGATTTTATAAAATAAACTTAATTATTACTAATTATAAACTTGAATTTTATATAAATACAATATATTTTTATATTTTTTATTTATTTAAACAAATAAATATGCACAGATAAATGCAAATAATTCAAGAAAAATAACACAAAATTCACAAATATTGCAAACAACACAAAACTCTTTTATTTTGAATTTTTGGGAGTAGTTCTCATATAGGGCAAAAATCACGTGCTCACAATATTTAGGTCTGAACTCAAGCAATCAATCACATCTGTGGTGATACGATTAATATACGCTATCAAATCCTGAGAAGACACAACCGATGTGCTATTCCCCGAGCGATACCCAATACGGACTATTCCTCGGAAGCTAGGAAGTATTGTATACAAGGTAACATATAGGAAACTATATTTTCCACATCACACTGTTGCGGCGTGCAACCCGTTCCAATAACATACCCGTGGCGGCGTGCCACCCGATCTAGATACCATACTTGTGGCGGCGTGCCACCCGATCTTGATACCATACATGTGGCGGCGTGCCACCCGATCCAAATACTATACCTGTGGCGGCGTGCCACCCGATCCACGAATACATCTAGCAAGGAAAATGCACATCGAGTCAAGTTGATCATTGCAACAAACATATATATATATATAGCCTCAAGCTTGGCCACATGAAACGCATCCGACAAAGTTCCTCAATACTGGAGTTGAATCAATGGTAGATACCTCTACACTGACATCCGCCACGAAGGCCCAATTGACAAAGTAATACCTACCAGCCGTCCGGTGGCCCTAGGGTACATCTACCCTACTGGAGCATGATCTGATGCACTCTGCCACGCAATTTGTGACATTTTTCCGACATAGTCCATATCACATTAGTCTAGACAACCTGGCTTATGACAACCAGTCTACAATAATATATCATTCAAATTCATCATATCGGGTAACAAAATAGCCACTAGGGCTTCCAATTTCCAATAATCATTAAACGGTGCCGATACAAATGACATACCACCATTGCATAGGCAGATCACGAGAACTTCTAGTCTCGAACACATATATAACGCATGAATCACTATGCATGATTCCACACTCTACCGTACGAATACATAACACGCATGAAACATCCATTCATACCACGTAAGCCACTTAGAAATTTTCCTATGCCATCAACAACTCAATCATCACTGTCAATCCAACAGGAGGAAACCACACACCACTAGATATTATCAGTTTATATTACCTGGCCCTTTTTGACCATATACTCTGCCGAATTACTAGAATGGCAATACTATTTTCCTTAATCACCAGGAAGATTGATTCTCAGAATATCTGCAGCTGTCTGCGCTGCTCAATAATTTTATTGACTTCCCATATATTATGAACTGATCTCAAAACCTTGAATATGCCATTATCAACTTTCCATAACACATCGCGTATACCATACCACACTAAGATAATATGGAAATTCATATTCCTTTCCTACGCCGCAAACATCGACGCACACAACTAGTCAAGGACTTTCATGATCCCATATAGAGAAAACTCATTACACATTCCAAGCTTTGCATACCAATAGGAAATACACTCATTTTCAAACCACGGAAAAACACATCATAAACTCTTTCTCCCAATTACAATTATATTGCATAAGTTAAACTGCCAGGACCGAGTCCTTATACCCATATCGAGTTACACAACTGCCAGCACTCAAGAGCTTTGCTGCACAATATCTGCAAGACTCATTACTTCAATCACATAACCAGGAATCAATCGTATTCCTTTTTATACCATTCTGGTTTATTAACAAGTTGTTCCATTTACCCAGTTTCCTTTCTGATTCATCTCTAATTTCATATCAGTCTTTACTGTAGCACGACAATGCCTCAACCCTTTTTACCACACAAGACTCGTACACAAGACCACGCGGTCTAAGACCCATAGGCCACTGAATACTCTCTCAAATGTTTCCCCGAGTACCACCTTCTACAATACTTTATTTTGAAGAACTTCCAGCGATTTTTTTTTTGAATTTGTTATCATTACTTTCCAATACGGATACATAGAATCCCATCATTCACATGATATAACACAAGCCTTGATCTTCTATGACGAAACCGCCATCTTTAGCCACATACACAATCTTAAGGCACCTGACTGTTACAAGCAAAATCTTGAACACTGCAAAATCATTCTCGGGCATCATTCACCCTTATTCAGCTGTAATTCAACTGTCCTATTGAGTAGAACCACTCGTGTTTTGTTAGAACTCTGACATCGCAGAACATGATTACTTACAGGTATAATTCGCTATCTTTCTTTTCTATACACCGAACATTCCTTACCAACGGTAGTTCAAAACATCCTAGTATTTCTTCACATCTACGAAGCGCCATAACCTTGTCAGAATTTTCCCAACATACTTAAAGACAGTGCCCACATAGCGTACAACCGTGCAATTAGTTATTTAATAGAAACCTCCCCAACTTGGCTCGAAGCCATTCATCAAAGCACTTTTAACCACTCATATCATTATTATTCAAGTGATGCCGAAATGTTATAATGAGATTAAACTCAAGTCATTTACAAGCCTTGACAGAGACTCGAATCATCAGAGACCTTAAACGTTCTGCAATTCTTGCATTTATACACACACCATCAATAAGCCCACTCTTTTTAGGTGACAGAAATCTTTCCAAGTCCCAAAATTTCCAAAAATTTCGGCAGAGTTTCCTTTGTAATTTGGCCTATCCACTTGCGAGAGAATCACCAAAATCATCCTAACAATACATCCGCAACTCGACAAGACATCACAATGTATATCAACAACATAAATCTCAATACTACACAATTATATCATCAGCATTAGTACATGAACATGCGCTACACCTGCTCAAATCATAACACGTATACCTTTCACAATGATACACCTAGCACAACCAATTCAGTTTTCTTGAGTTTGAACTCATACTACTAGATGTAGTGCACTTTACATTTCCGCTAAGAGGCAATGAACATATTTCTCACGCCCATAGCTAGTGCTACATATCAAATCACAATAAGAACCGAATACCTTACAACTCTCCCATTATCAAACTGCAATTTTCACAATTAAGATCAATACCGATCGTATGAACTTCATAATACCGACTCGCGAAATTAGCACCTTGGTGCTCAAGCCATAGACAAGGATTTAGCCTCAAGTCCTCCAGACACGCCCGACATGAACTCATAGAGATTATATCTCGTCCCTCGATTGGGGAATCATAAGCCATCAAGGCAAATTTATCACTAAGCACTCGAGTGCGCACATCAACGTGCAGGAGGAATTTCAAGAATTACATCTCAAGCTGAATCATACACGCACGATAAGAATTCCAAGAATTTGAAACTTTCCTAAAGGTTTGCAGCCTCCCGAGGATAAGTACAGGCGTCCCCGTACCGATCCACGAGACTCTACCAACCGGCTCATGACTCGCGAGACCTATTAACCTAGGCTTTGATACCAACTTGTCACGACCCCAAACCTCGGTCGTGATGGCGCCCAATACATTGCTAGGCAAGCCCGACCATCTTATCCAATTACCAGCCAAGTATAATTAATACTGATTAATCGACGTGATTAGCCTATTTTTCATAACAATTCAAGAAGTGTAGAAATAAAATACAAAAAAACAGTCCCAACCAAATCGTGGTGTCACAAGTCTGAGCCTCTACAAATGAGATCTACTACACAATCAAGTCTAACCAGAATGGAGACAACAAAACGATAAAAAGAAAGAGGTCAGGTACTGTGGACGTCGGCAGCTACCTTGAAGTATCCACAGAATGGGGATAATAAAGCAGTTGCGATAGCTCAACTGCTCTCCTGAACCTGTATATCTACACAAAAAGTGCAGGGGAGTGGGGTGAGTATATTTCAACTCAGTGAGTAACAATAATAAAAAATAACTGAAAATAAGAACTCCTGTACTATCACTAAACAGTTCTAAGGCAACCCCCACAGGTTAGTCATCACTATAATGAGTACTCTGATCTCCAGTCCACATCTATCTCGTCTAGGTCCCTCACTGACCACATCCTCGCTCGTACCACTACGATATACAACCATCTCAATATATAGAGACATATACATCTGTCTATAACATATAAATATTTCGGTATATATATGAATATGAATAAGTAAAATGCTGCGGCGCGCAGGCCGCTCCAATACATATACCGCTGCGGCACGCGAGCCCGCTCAAATACATATACCGTTACGGTGCACGGCCCGCTCCAATACATATACGCTGCGGCGCGCAGCTCGCTCCATTTGACGTCGACGGCGCTCGCGGGGGTGTATAAAGACTTCGGAGGGGCTCCCAGGCCCAAGCACTATAATACTGCGGCGTGCAGCACGATCCACACAAATATTACTGCGACGTGCGGTCCGATCCAATATATATATGTATATATCTCTATACGCGTCGCGGCATGCAGCCCGATCCCATAATATACACCAGTGTTCACTGAGAATGTGTGCAGACTCAGACTCCGAAGGGGCTCCTACAGCCCAAGCGCAATAATACTGCAGCGTGCAGTCCGTCCCATATGAATATTACATGTATATTACATGTATATTACTGCGGCGTGCAGTCCGATCCAATATATATATTGTTGCGGCGTGCAGCCCGATCCAATATAGGTATATATATATATAATACCCCATAATGGGTCCTCGACCCTATCCCGATCAGTATATACATGGCCTCTCAGGCCCAATATAATATATCACATTGGGTCCTTGACCCTGTCTCAGTCAATATAGACTTGGCCTTTCAGGCCAAATATAACATCTCATAGTGGGTCCTTGACCCTATCTCTTCTCAATCGGTATAGACTTGGCCTTTCAGGACCACTCAGCTAAATCAGGGAGTTTCCACTCTAAGTAACCTATCTCTCACAGTACACATCTAGTATTTGCTCTTAATAGGCTATTCAGCTAGTTTACAGCCGAGTGTAAGTTTCCAACACGATATAAGGGTCACCTAGCTCTACAGGTCCCCTAATGATCTACAGATCGGCACAAGGCCCCAAACATGGCTATTAGCCCAATTACACAGTTATAATCGCATTATCAGTCATAATACACAGTATTCTATTAGACGGGAAGGACCAAGTCCAATTCCCCAATCACAATGTCACCACGCCCGTCATAAGACGCGTGTCTCATCTCAATATAGCACTGTGAAGTGCTAGTACGGGGTTTCAAACCCTCAGTATATTATTTACTATCACCACTCACCTCGAATCGGTAGAAACTTCATGCCCGCGACGCCTTAGCTCCTCGAACCGGCATCCACGCACGTCAAAACTAGCCAAAATCAGTACAAATATATCAAAATAGGCTAATGGAACATAACCCAATCGAAAGAACTCGAAAAATATCAAAAATCACGAAATTGGCAAAACCCGAGCCCCGGGCCCACATCTCGAAAAATTTAGAAATTCATATTTCCAGAATCCTCATCTCGCCATGAGTCCGTACATATAAAATTTACCAAAATCGGAGTTCGATTGGCCTTTCAAAACCCAAATTTTCGTTTTCAATTTCTAAGCCACAATCCTTCACAATTTCTACCCAAATTCATGAAGATTGATGTTAATTCTACCATATAATTATGTTTTTGAGTCAAGAATCTTACCTCCGATGAATACCCGATGATACTCCCTTCAATCCCCATCCAAAAGCTCTCTAAATGATCAAAAATGGTGGAAAAATGACCCAAAATCGATTTTTATCAACTTACTGAATTTTTTCGGAAATCACTGTTCACGGGTACTGTTCATGTGCGTTGACACTATTCACCCGCGCGGTTACTGTGCACGCGCGGGAGTTACTATTCATACGCTGCACAAAAATGCAGCAGCAATACAGAAATTGCAGCACACAGCCATTTTAGTGAAAATGGCTCTAACTCCATCATACGAACTCGGAATTCGACGATTCTTTTTCTTATGGCTCCGTAATTTCGATACGGTTCCAGCGGTTCAAACAAAACTGAATTTGGATCTCATTTACTCAGTGAAACATCAATTGTACTCGTGAAACAATTAACTCACATATCACGTCAATAACCTAATCGCGACTAGATGAAATTAAACCAAAATTTCCAGATCAGTCCTATAATTCATGATTTAAATTCTCGAAGTCTCAAAACTAAATTTGGATCTCTAGAACTAAAAATAGACCTTTAGATCATTATATTTATGCTGAAAACGGCAAAAATCTTCCAAAAATGACCCGTTGGACATCCGAAATACACCCGAGACCCTCGAGACCTCAACCAAATATACAGACATGATATATTACCTCATTCCAACTTGCTTGAATCATAAAATCACTATCGTTAACATCAAAATCATCCGTTTTCAGCAAATTCAAGCTTAAGTTTAACTATAACTTTCAAAATTCTTATTCGATCAAAAACCCGACCAAACGACCTCCGAATGACCTGAAATTTTGCAAGCACATCCAAAATCACCTAACGGAGCTACTGCAACTGTCAGAATTCCATTCCGACTCCCGGATCAAAATCTCACCTACCGTCCGGATTTCGCCAAAATTCAACCTTAGCTAATTCAAGCCTATTTCTACACCGGACCTCCAAATTCAATTCTATTTGTTCCCCTAAGTCACAAATCACCTCCCGGAACTAACCGAATCATCGGAATCCGATTCCGAGCCCTCTAACTAAATAGTCAACTCCGGGTTGACTTTCCTTATTCAAGTTTCCTTCAAAAAGCTATATGCCTCATTTTCAATCCAATTCACTCCTAACTCACCCGATAGACTCTAACACCTGATATAAAAGCATAAAACATGTAATTACAATATAACGGGATGGTAATTCCCATGACGACGGGCCGGGTCGTCACAACATGTAGTGTTGATGTTTGGTTTGAGCCTTTAATCGGAGATGTAGATAGGAAGAAGATGCAAAGCCATAGTTGCTTGACTTTGATGAATGATATAGTTCATTCGACCTTGAAGGTATCTCCTTTTAACTTGGGCATTCAGTTTCTTTTTACTTTAGGTTCTTATTTTTGTACCTTATATTTGTAGGCTAACCTGATTGGTACTGAGCTAATGGGAAGGGTTACTACTTTGGAGAGAAAAGCTCGGGAGTCTACAAAAGTCATTGAAGAATCTCAGTTTGAGGCTCAAAATTGGAAGGAGCAATTTGAAGGTGCTTTAATGAGCATTGATGAGCTACGAGATGATAAAGCCCATTTGGAACAACAAAATCGTACTTTATCTACTGAATTAGGGATCTCTCAGACCACCTTAAGTCAGGTCAAAAATGATAAAGATACTTTAAGTGAATCGTTGTCAAGGGCTAATGAAGAAATCAATGGGCTCAAATCACTTATGAAGAAAAAAGAAGAATATGCCAGAGAGCTGGAGCAGAGCTTGAGTCAGAATCGGGTTGATTTGAAGATTTCCTCAAATATAATTTGCGCTTTGGAGAATTCCAAAACCACACTCAACACTTCCCTTAATTCCCATATAGCTGAGTAGGAGTCAATAAAAAACTCCCTTGCTATATGGGAAAAGGATTATGAAAACTTGGAGAAGGAATATAATTCTCTTGCGGAGAATTTCAATTATGAAGTCAATTAGGCTTTTCTAAGATCGCGTCGTGATGCTTTATTGGAGGCTACTCAAGAAAATTTTAACTTACAATCTGAGTTAGCCAAAATCTTAGATGCGATTGAAAAGAATAACCAACCTATTGATACTCCAGAGCAACCAATTGATATTTCTTCTTCAGCGTGTGGAACTCCTGAAGCAACAGAACCAGTGGATTGTGAAGCAGTTACTGGATTAACTAAAGTGGTGATTCAAGTGACCAAGGGTGAATCATTTTCAACACATCCTATGGTATTTGAGGTTCTCGTGGCTACTTCTTTCCTCGATGATATTAATACTCTAAGCTTGGTTGAAACTACTCCTAACTTCTCATGCTCCAACTCCTCTAATAACCAATTAGAAATGTTTCCGTCTTTTCCCTTCTTTTTTTATGTTTGGTGATATAATCATTTAGCTACTTTAAAGGATCTTTCTAATGAAGTCCCCAGTTTCCATAATGGGGCATTTGTTTAAAGACAATTATATTTTAATATCTAAGTTTCCTTTTCCTTTAGTCTTTTATGTTTAGAGGTTTTTAATTAATACCTCTTTGTGTTCTATTCTTGCCTATTTTCATGTTTAGGATTTGTAGAATAGCTTTGCATTTTTATCCTTTGAAAATGCTTTCATGATTCTTTTCATGGAATATCAACATGAAAGTTTGTAAAAGAGGGCCCTTTTATTTTATAGACACGTAATGAAGAAGACGTCTCAACTTCATAATGGTGTTATAGTACGATGAAAGAAATAAGAATACACATGTTTTGTGTGCATCTATTGTGAGAAGTTTTTATTCATAAACTTTGACTATTACATGTGTTAGAATCTATAACTTTCTCGCAATCGTTTTTCTTGTAACAGATTTTTTATATAAAATATACAAGGTTTTTCATTGTAACCTGTTTTAGCACATAACCATAGCCCTATATTTATATATTTTGAAACGGTTTGGAAGGTGTTTGCAACATTGAAGAATGTTTTATGCTAAGTGACTTCATTTTCCTCGTAACACTTGGCTATTTACAGTTGAAACTCGATATGTAGCTATTTGCTGCTGAATCTTGATACGTGGCTATTTGCAGCTGAATTTTGATCAACTTTTGCTTGATACCCGTATCTGTTTCTCTGCACGATCCCGCATCTATTTTCTGTACGAACCCGCATATGTTTTTCTGCGAACCCGCATCTGTTTTTCTGCACGAGGCTATGTATAGCGTATAGTCCCCCAAGTGTTTGAGCGTTGAAGAATGAATCCTTGAGCACTTGTTTAATCCTCACATTTTGGTCCTTTTCATGAAACAGAAAATATACAGGACTCGGAGGTACAATTTTAGATGAAGACTGCCTACCCCGCATGTATTTCCATCAGATTGATATAACCCTAGGCTCAAAATTTAAGAATATTCTATTTTGCCATGCAGGTTGTGACTCATCATTTGGCACGGGTTAGGGTTTTTGCCTAGAATCTAAAATTATTAGTAAAATTTTAACAATTTAAAAGAAAAAGAATTTAACATGAAGATACCTGACCATGTCCACTCCCTTAAAAGTAATATATTTTTAAATGGACAACATTCCAATGTGAATGTAGAATTTTGCCATCCATAGTCTCTAGCTCATACGCTCCTTTCCCTGCAACATTACAGATTCTATATGGTCCTTCCAATGTTGGACTTAGCTTTCCTGAATTAGCAACCTTCGTAGATTGAAACACCTTTTTGAGCACAAAGTCCCCAGTTTTGAAGAACCCGAGACGTGCTTTCTGGTTATAGTATCGTTCAATCACTTGTTTTTGAGCCGCCATCCTTATCAATGCTGCTTCTCTCATTCCTTCAATCAAATCAAGATTAACCCGTAATTCTTCGTTGTTTGAGTCCTCCGTTGTTTGAACATGTCTTATACTCGGTTCTCCTATTTCTACTGGAATTAGAGCTTTTTCACCATAAACCATAAACCATTGAAAACGGTGTTTTGCGTGTACTTATTTTTATAGTTGTTCGATAAGCCCATAACATAGCCGGTAGAACTTCAGTCCAGTTGCCTTTTGAATCATGCAACCTTTTTTTTAAGTTGTTGATGATTATCTTGTTTGTAGATTCTGCTTGTCCATTACCCACCGGATGATATGGTGTTGATGTTATTCTTTTGATTTGCCAACTTTGAAAGAATTCTGTAATTTGTGCTCCTATAAACTGCGGACCATTATCGCACACAATTTCCTTTGGTACCCCAAAGCGGCATACTAAATTTCTCCAAAGGAAGTCTTTAACTTCTTTTTCTCGTACCTGTTTAAATGCCCCTGCTTCTACCTATTTAGTGAAATAATTAGTAAGCATTAGTAGAAACTTTACCCGTCCTTCTGCCTGAGGTAATGGACCCACGATATCCATCCCCCATTTTATGAAGGGGCATGGAGCTATGACCGGGTGTAGTAATTCAGCTGGCCTATGCATATTGTTTCCATACCTCTGACATTTGTCACATTTAGACACGAAGTCGTTTGCTTCCTCATCCATTTTAGGCCAATAATATCCAGCTCATATTAACGTTTTTACCAATAACCTACCTCCCGCACGATTTCTACAATGTCCTTCATGTATTTCCCTTATTATATACTCCGTCTGTGAAGGTCTAAGACACCTTGCTAAAGGTCCTCCGAACATTTTTCGATAAAGACCTTGATGTAAACAATAGCGGGCAGCTTTCTTACGTAGTGCATGAGCCTTTGTTTTGTCATCAGGGTCGGTTCCATACTGCAAAAAAGCAACAATTTCATTCCTCCAATCCCATGTTAAATGATTAAAATTTACCTCATTCTTATCAGGTTCGAGAATGGAATGAAATAAGTGTACAATCGAAGCATTTGCATCGTTCGCTACATCTGCCACGCATGCAAGGTTGGACAAAGCATCAGCTTCCGCATTTTCATCTTTTGGGATCTGCATTACCTTCCAAGTTTCGAATTGTCTTACCAACTCTCGTACCTTCTCGAGGTATTCCTGCATTCTGGTTTCCCTGGCTATATAAGTCCCCAATATTTGATTTACTACTAGCTGAGAATCACTTTGGATTATAATTTGCTTGATGTCGAGTTCAAGTGCCAATTCCAAACCTGTAATCACAGCTTCATATTCTGCTTCGTTATTAGTTATAGGGTGACATTTTTATAGCCTGTCTAATTGTTTCACCCATTGGTGGTATAAGAACAATTCCTAAGCCTGCCCCCTTTACATTAGATGAACCATCAGTAAATAATGTCCAAATCCCCGGATTTGCACCATTAAAAACTTGTAACTCTTTCTCTGCCTCTAAATTCATTCCTTGACTAAAATCAACTACAAAATCGGCGAGTACTTGGGATTTGATAGCAGTTCTAGGTTGATAAATTATTTCATATTCAGTTAATCTATAGCCCATTTTGCTAATATACCTGAAAGTTCATGTTTATGCAACATATTTTGTAATGGGAAAGCTATAACTACAATAATAGGATGACACTGAAAATAAGGTCTTAATTTCCTAGATGCCATAATTAAAGCTAATGCTAACTTTTCCAGATGCAGATACCTTGTCTCAGCATCTAACAAAGTCTTACTTACATAATAAATAGGAGATTATTTACCTTGATCTTCACGAACTAAAATAACACTTACCGCTACTTCTAAAACTGCCAAGTAAATAAGTAACTTCTCGCCTTCTTTTGGTTTCTCCAATAGAGGAGGATTTGACAAGTAGATTTTCAAATCTTTAAGGGCTCGTTGGCAATATTCATTCCACTCGAACAAATCCTGCTTCTTGAGCGCCGAGAAAAATTTGAAGCATTTTTCTGAAGATTTAGAAATAAATCTCCCTAGGGTCACGATTCTTCCAGTCAATCTTTGAACCTCTTTTTTATTTGTAAGGATATCGGGTATTTCCTCGATTACTTTAATTTGAGAAGGATTTACCTCAATACCACGATTAGAAACAAGAAAACCCAAAAATTTACCTGAGGCTACTCCAAATGCGCATTTTCTGGGTTGAGTTTCATATTATATTTATGTAAAATTTCAAATGTGACAGATAAATGAGAAATATGATTAGTAGAATGTTGGGTTTTGACGAGCATATCATCTATATATACCTCTATAGTTTTTCCTAAATGTTCTTGAAACATTTTGGTGACTAACCTTTGATAGGTTGCTCTAGTATTTTTTAGACCAAAGGGCATTACTTTATAATAGTAAGTCCCCCGGTCTGTGATGAACGAAGTCTTTTCTTCATCACTAGGGTGCATTTTAATTTGGTTGTACCCCAAATATGCATCTAAAAAACTTAAAAGTTCATGACATGCAGTTGCATATATCATTTGATCTATATGGGGTAAAGAAAAAGAATCTTTCGGGCAAGATTTATTTAGATCTGTATAATCCACACAAACTCGCCACTTACCATTCTTCTTAGGTATGACCACCATATTGGCTAACCAATCAGGATATTTTACCTCGCGGATTGACCCAATTTCTAGTAATTTTTGAACCTCATCTTGAATTACTTGATTCTTGAAAGCTCCTTGCTTTCTTTTCTTCTGCTTGATTGGAGCAAAAGATGGATCCACGTTGAGTTTATGAGTCATTAACTCTGGTGGTATACCTGTCATATAAGCATGGGACCAAGAAAAATAATCCACATTAGTTTTTAAAAATTCAACTAACATACCTCGCATGTCTGGCTATAGATTAACCCCTATGTAAACTTTTCTTTCAGGCCATTGCTCAAATAGTACTACTGCTTCGAGCTCCTCTATTTGTCGTTGTGATGTTTTCGTTTTCTTCAGGTTCCTGAATTACATCAGGTCTCGAGTCTAAGTCCGTTTTTTCAGTTGATGTTTGATTGGTGACGCCTCCAACTGTTCTCTATAATTGCTATTTTTATTTACCTACGATACTCGTATCTGCCACAACGTTGATACTCCTCGTTGTTTGTTGATCCCCTCGAATTTGACATATTCCCCGGTGTGATGGAAACTTGATAACTTGATGCAAAGTTGATGGGAAAACGTCCATATCATGGATCCATGGTCTCCCCATAATTATATTATAGGCCATTTCCATCTCAACTAGCTGAAATTTAGTTTCTTCAGTAACACCTACAACATAAGTTGTTAGAATTACTTCACCTTTCGTTATCACGCTTGAATTGTCGAATCCTGACAACGTATGTGCTTTGGGTATCATTTTATCTTCATCTTGCATTTTCCGCAGCACCCTTAGCAAAATGATGTTGCCAAAACTTCCTAGATCAATTAAAACTCGTTTAACATTAGTATCGTGTACAAGTAAGGATATAACCAGTGCATCATTGTGAGGAGTAATTATTCCTTCCGTATCTACATCATCAAAACTCATGTTGTCATGCTCTAAGGTTTTGTGTACTCACTTCCCGTGTGTAATCACCATTTTAGAAATCTTATTTGAAGTCGTGTATGTTACTCCGTAAATATCCTCTCCTCCATTGATGATGACATTCACTGTTCTTTTTGGCGATGGTGGTTTTGGTGGTTCTTGTCTGTTTTTCATGTAAGTCTGCTTTCCTTTCTCACTAAATAACTTAGTGAGATAGCCCTGTTTTAATAGATGGTCTACTTCACTCTGTAGAAATCGACATTCTGAAGTCTTATGCCCGTGATCATTATGAAACTCATACCAATGATCTGGATTGCGTTTGTTTGGATTTGAACGCATCTCCTTCGGCCATCGTACCTTATCTCTCATGATTCGCAAAATAGCTACGAGCTCGGAGGTGGTGACATTGAAATTGTACCCACCAAATCTTGCCTTCAAACTTCCATCATCATCACGTGGCTCCTGCCTGTTTCTATCATTTCTGAATCTTGAGAAAGAACCGGATTTCCTGTTCCTCGATTTTTGATCATATCATTTATTTTCTTGATTTGTTCGTGAATCTTTTCATGCAGGGCCCAAATATGGACCGTATCTATTCTTACATGATCTTTTTTCAGCTTCGGACCTTCTAATATGCTCCTTTCCTAATGATGATGTTGAGGCACGATATCTTCTTCAATTCTAAGTTTTGCACTGTACCTGTTGTAAACATCGTTCCACATAGTTGCAGGAAACTCACGAAGGCTTTCTTTAAGCTTTCTCGTGGCTTCTGAACTTTTGTCATTCAAATTACTTGCAAAAGCTATTGCTGCCCAATTATCTGGTACATAAGGTAAAGTCATTCGTTCACGTTGAAACCTATCAACGAAATCTCTGAGTAACTCTGTGTCTGCTTATTTAATCTTAGAAGATGTCCTCCATTCTTTTTTCAATCTTTTGTGCTCCTGAGTGTGCTTTTATGAAATAATCTGCAAGCTCAGCAAAAGAATTAATAGAATTTTCAGGTAAGAGAGAATACCAGGTTAGTGCACCCTTTGTGCGTGTTTCTCCAAATTTTTTGACCAATACGAACTCAATTACATGCTTGGTTAAGTCATTCTGTTTGACACCTGTAGTAAATGCCGTCACATGATCTCGTGGGTCGATTGTACCGTCATATTTTGAAATATCAGGCATTTTAAACTTCTTGGGAATAAGAAGAGGAGCTGTACCTGGTTTCCAAGGTTGTTGAGAGTATTTATCCGCATATATCCCTTTGATTATTGGAGGAACACCCGGTATTTGCTCAATCGCTCGCTTTGCTCCTTGAGTTGTGCCTCCAAGGTTAAGTACCAAATTTTATAAATAAGAATTATTTGCATTACATGTATCCTTTTCTCGTGGTTCATTGGGGGATCCTTCATTTGTGTTATCAAGACCAGAACGAGGATTCTCCAGTGTATTGTTATTAGGGGAAGGAGTGAGTGACGCAGCAGGTAACCGGCTAACTAAAGCTTGAAGAGCTTGGTTAACCCGTGCATCAATTATTCTTTGCAGAGCTTGTTCTGGCCCCTGAACATGTTCTGATTGCCCTTTCTCATCAGCATGTGATATTGGTGCAAGAGTATCTTCACGAGATTGGCGTGGAGAAGTTTGGGGAGAATGAATTACATCAATATTGTGTAAATCCCCTTGGGTTTGGTTTTCAATAGCATTGTTATTGTTGTTGTTGGTATTTGACATGATGTTAACTATGGGTAGAATGTGAGTTTTGGTAATAATAGATTATCAGATTTCTGGTAACGGAATTTGTTTAACCAAAATATGATAATTCGGTCAAACTTAGAGTATAAGATAAGAAATCGGGTTACGGATAATCAAGAAATCAAAAAGTATAATAGGCTTTCGATAATAAGAATAAACAACAAAGAAAATTGTATTTCAATATGATGTGAGTAGTCAATCGTGTCCTTACAGATGATGAGACTTTCTCATTTTATAGCTGATTCTAGGTAAATGAATGATACCTAAGCTTTAATGAGACAATTATGAGTAATAAATGTAATTAAATAAGCCGTTACACAATCATTCCTATTAAATACCATTTTTCTAACGTATCAGGTACTTTAATACTTGAATTTGGACTCATTTTATCTGCAGATCCATGTCTTAAGTGCTTTTTAATCCGTTGACCTTAAATATCTTGAATTGATACGAGATACGTGTCTAAACTGCTTTTTGTATCTTTTGTCATCAGAATTGCATCCCACTTTGCTCTAAACAGGCACGGGACTCGTAACTGAATTACGCCCCGTGCCTAGTTCTTCTTCTCGTGTCTTTCATTTAATTATTGTCCGTTGACCCTTTGACCGATCCACGTATCATGCCACGTCATAAAAACTTTTTTCCAATATAGTGTAAGTTGGAGGATATACAAAGAGGTAGATGTTTAGAGAAAAATAAGACCGAGTACAAAGTCTGATCGATTTGTAAATACTTTTTGGTTATTAATGAAAACTTTAATTACCAAAAAAATATATTTAATGTGAGGAGTAAGAAATTTTTGTAGGGATATGTACATAAGGGTTATTTTATAAAAATAAATTGAATTCTTTTTTGATTACATAATTGAACACTTTATTTGAACTAAAATGAAAAAACAAATTGATAGATTATTGTGATCGGGAGGAGGTATAATTTAAAGAAATTTTTTTTACAACAGAAACGCCGCACGTCCTCATCCTCCAAAAAATATCTGAATCTTTCATATGGAACTGTAATACTCGTACACTAACTAAAAATAAATTGCACAAAAAATAAAAAAAAATAAAAAAAAGTGGGTCCGGAAGCCATGGATCGGAGCTTGAGGATCCGCACTTTATGGCATCAAGGGTGCTGCCCCCTCCACTCTTCATTTTAACTTCACTCCAAACACACGTTATTCCCTTACTACTTCTTACAGTTTCTTCACGACTTCCACCTTCCGTCCACGTTTCCTCCCATTTTCTCTTTAACTAATCCCTTTTTCAACCATCTCCATTTCTCATCCTATCCTATATATTGTGTATCTGAAAACATATGCATAGTCAAAACAATAAGCTTGTGAGTAAATTCTTGTGTTTTGTTCTTCCAATCAGTACTAGGCATGTCTTTTTCCTATCTTATCCACTATCATATTTTTCTTTTTTTGGTTTCAATTCTCTCTCTCTTTTTTTTTTTTTTTTTGAAATGGGTGTATCTTGAATTGCAACTTTCTTGTGAAATGGCGAGTTTTTACCCTTTTTTTATTCTTCTTCTGTTTATTAGGTGAAGTTTACTTTTTGAGCTTAATTAGAATGCAATGTTGCTCATTGAATATTCTGATTGATGAATTCCTTAGATATTCATTGAAGTTAAAAACTTCTTAACATTTTCAGTTTAGTTGTAATGGTTTGTGCTAAAAGTTGTCTCTTTTAAGATTTGAATGCTTTGGGTTGACATCAAATTCATTAAAGCTAAGAACTTTTAAGCATTACTGGTTTTTGATAAAAAAGTGTCTCTTTTATTAAATTTGAATGCTTTGGATTGACCTAATTTAGGTAATGATTGTTGGAGAGTTAGTTAAACAATTCCTTTATCTTTCCCGCTTGGATTAACTAAACCTATTTTGAGTTTCTGGATAGTCTAATTTGCAATGTGTTATCTTTCGTGTTGGCTATAGTGCAATAAACACTTTCCAAAATGGTAAATTTTTAGTTCATCAGGTCTTTACCAGGCAACAACTTGCTTTATTGCGTTATACAATTATGAATAGTTTTACTTTTCAAAATAGATTCTTTAATATGGAAACACTTAGAAGGAGTAATTCAAGTTTTGCTTTTCTATAGTCTGAAAAAGATATGTTTAAAAGACTCTGTAGTGCTGAGTTATAAGACTAATTTCCTAGTCTTGAAGAATGAAATTTTGGTTTTAATCAGAAACCGGTTATCATTCCAAAATGGTAATTTGGTTTTAGTTAGAATACAATCGTTATCAAGGTTTGCACAGTTAATAGAGCCAGTATTTGTCGTGGTTAACATGATGCTGTATGTTAGCATCAAGATGCTAAAACATAGTGCTGTATGCTGTGATATGGTCTCATGCTTGCTGTGGCGATCCCTAAGGTTTAATATTATCTTCTCCAGGAATTTCTTGATTTGGAGAAGACCTTTTCCCCCCCTTTTTATTTAATGGTTTCCCACTGCGATATAATTGGGAAATTTATGAGATCTACAGTCTGGATATATAAATGGCTGTACTTTTTGCAAACTTCTATAACACTAGCTGTAGACATTAGACAAGTCAGTGGTCATATATCTTTCAGCTGCCAGTGTTTAGAGAATACATTTCTTTGTATCTCCTCTTTGTATATAATTGATTACTTTTGATCTGCAGGTTAAATATATCTTCTTACTTCATCAGTTTGAGCTCTCCTGTAAAGTGGTTATTGGATTTAGATGAGAAGAGCTGCAATGTGCTTCTCGCTGTCACAGTTTCCTCGATGTAGTGTTCATACCTTGACTAACTCATGGCGACAAAGTTTCCACCATATAAGTAGGATCGGTAGGGGAAGCATTAGCTCCAAGGTTCTTGCCTCTGGTAAACATGGGCTGTATGGTAGATATAATAGTACTGAGAATAGACAGAAGCTAACTACGAAAGCCGAAGGGAAAACCAAGGCCGCTTTTAGCAGAAAAACAACTATCAGGCATGAAATATTAGATGAAACAACAACTTCTAAAGTAGACATATATAATTCAGAAGTAACTGAAATAGGATGTACCAAATATGTTGATATTCGACAGGCAATTGCTGAAAATAAAGATTTGGCCAAACTCATGACTATTATCATTTTTGATATTGAGACTACTGGGTTTAGTAGAGAACACGAAAGAATTATTGAGATTGCATTGCGGGATCTTCATGGGGGTGAAAACAGCACATTCCAGACATTAGTCAATCCTGGATGTAGTGTTCCGAATTCACATATCCATGGAATTACTACTGGTATGGTCAATCGACCTGATGTCCCCAGGTAATTTATGATAAAATTGCTGGGTTGTTTCACATGCTTCCTCTATCTCGTTGTGTCTTGACTTTTCTTTACATAATCCTATATGAGATTTACAACTTGTCTAATTAAGAGTTCTCCTTTGAAAGAATGTATTTGTCAGTCTGATGTTGGGTATTTTACTGAGTCCTACTTAATCAGGTGTCTGATATCTGAATGCTTTATGTATAAATATAACTAAATGACAGTAAGATACTTTCATGCGGTTTTCTCTTGGAAGCATACTTCTTGTGAACACCTGTTCATTACATGTATAATTCATGTTCACTCTGCTAAAGTGTTGTGCTATTGGCTTAATGGGTCTGCTTGTATGTCCTAATGCATTATTTAATTTCCAATGCTAAGGAAAAGACCTTTATTTGGGAAGTGAACTATCCGACATATTAGTGCATACCTTGGTGAATTACTCTCTACATGAGATTATGTACTTTCATATTTGCCCTGCTCTTAATCATGGATGTATATGCCGATAATTTACTAATTATCAGACAAACTTATAAATAAACTAGACTCAGTGTCGTGAGAATTAAAACAGCCTTTGGCTGTATAAAAGTAAAGTAACACGCTGGAAAATATCAATTTACTTCTATCTAGAATAGGCTACTGTATGACTCCCTTTATGATAGTGGTATTGAATTGAAGTAAGGTAATAGCTCACACCATTCTGCCATACCAGTATATCACCTCATATGTATTGTTTGAATCTGTAGTGTATATCCTTTCTTCCTTGCCTTGTTGTACATCATATTGTGTCTCTTTACTCCAATGAACAATCCTGGCTTAAATCATATCATCAAAATTAAACAATTCCTGGTTGTGCAACTTCAATCATGAATAGCTCAGTCGTGGAATTAATTTTCTTTTTACGGAATTCTGGTCGTAAGACCTAGCAAATTCGAAGTCTCAAATAAAAGTTCTGTTCTCTCCTTGGAGATGTACATGCAGAACCATCTTTTGACTGAATTATACAAGAGCCAAGAAGTCAAGTGGTATAACAGGACTCAACTATTCACACACACATTGAATGGCCTGTCTATGGTGTGGAATAGAGACTATATGTTCCTTTTACTCTTGTTTGGGAATAAGTTTCTTCTTATAACGCATGTATAAAATATCCACCTTTGGATGGTTAGCAGAGAAGCTTGTGATATTCTTTTAAATAAGAACAATATATTTTTATCTGGTATTATCTGAATCTTGAGGTTAGAGTTATTTTGCTCTTATACTCTGCTTTGCATTTTTCAGGATGGGGGACCTCATTCCCATCTTATTGCGGTATGTAGGAAGCCGCCAGAAACCTGATGGATATGTGGTGTTGGTGGCGCATAACGCTCGCGGTTTTGATGTTCCTTTTCTAATTAAGGAATTCAGTAGATGCTCATTTGATATTCCCCCAAATTGGTTGTTCGTTGATACTCTTCCTTTGGCACGTAAAGTCATGAAGTCTGGAGGTCTTTCCACTTGCCTAAATTTGTGTCTTCGTTTCAAAAATTCCGATTGCTTTGGAAGTTCTTATCTTGATATTTTTACTTTCACTTTTCAATTAGGCGCAAAGGTTCCTCCAAAAGTCTCGTTGCAAGCTCTTGGTCAACACTATGGGATCCCATTAGTTGGTTCAGCTCATAGAGCAATGGTGGATGTGCACATGTTATCAGCAGTTTTTCAACGGCTGACTTTCGACCTGAAGTTGACAATCCCTGCTCTTATTGAAGGGCATTCCTTTTGGCCATCAGAAGTAGGCAGCTCAAAGAAGAAGAAGAATACTAGGGAAACATAGAAACTGTACTCAGGTAGTCCAAGTAGTCAGCTGTAACAGATTCTTTTTAGGGAAGTTATTGCTGTAAACAAGTGATAGAATTAGCTCATTCTTCCATTAAAAAGGCTGGTCATAAATCAAAACTGTTATTTATGAGCCTTGGCATTGATCTTTGCCATTCTTGTATTTAACTTCTCTTTCCCTACTCAGGGATTTGAAAAATCATGTTTCATTTGCAGCTGTCAAATGGTTTTCTTTGTCTTTCATATGACTAAGTCCCAATCCTAACTAGTAATTGAGATCGGCAATATGTATTTTATATACCGATTTTGCTCCTAAAAATCCAGAAGATTCATCATTAACAGACTAATTTTATGCTGTCTTTCAACTTATACAACCTTCTTTAATCCGAGCTTGAGATTGGTAAGGAACTCAAATAGAGATCGAAATCATCTCACTTTTGACTCTCTTCACTCCGTTGCTTCAATTGGAATTCAGTACCTACGCTGATGATGATTGTGAGATGAAAAAACCACATCGTTGGAGTTAACTTTTTCTATGACGGAGAGATCTTCACATTATGTTATGGTATCCATAATCGTTGTTCCTTTATTAATTCCCAAGAGTGGGAAAAAGGAAATCTACGACTAACAATCTTTAAGTGTATTATGTCATCACGTTGGGTTGAATAACAAATTTTATATTTGGTCGGAATAACTCGACCGTCAGTTTTCACCAGAACACAAACAGGGACAAAAAATAGAGAAATTGCTCTCGTTGAGAGTCGAACTCAAGACCTCCCGCTTACTAAACGGGTGCTCTAACCAACTGAGCTACGAGAGCTACTGATACCTGTGTTTCTTCTATAATATATAGTTTATTTTCTACGGTGCACAGCCCTTTTTTTGCGTTAATTAATCTGACATCCTTGACGATTTTCATTTCGTGAATCTTTGGAAGAGCAAAGAATGGCAACCCTAATCCCTCTCACTCCTACTAAAGTTTTTGCTTACTCATAAAGGCCTTTGTCTATAGCCTCTATAATCTATATTAATTTTGGACTATCGAGACTCGAGAGCTTCTGTAGCTCTAGTAAAAAACATAGTACCATCTTTTTAGGTCTTTCTACTTGCCTAAATTTGTCTTTCTTTGAATTTTTTTTTACTACTTCGGAAGTGTTCTAATCTGGATATTTTTTCAAATTGCATTCAGGTTCAAAGAAGAAGAAAAAGTACTGGCTTAGCATAGAAACCATACTTTGATTATCCAAATAGTCAGCTGTAACAGATTCTTTTTAGGGAAGTTATTTATATATACAAGTGATAGAGTTAGCTGAATTCTTCCATTAGAATAGCTGGCCAAATGGTCGGAAGGTTGCTTGTGAGCCTTTGCCTCGATCTTTGCACTCTTGTATTAATATTCTCTTTCTTTACTCAAGAATTTGAAAAATCCAGTGTTATTTGCAGCTGTAAAATGGTTTTCTTTGACTTTCGCACGACTGAATCAACTAAACTTCAATCCAGACTAATTGATTTCGACAGCATGAATTTTATATACCTACTTTGCTCTTCATATTCAGAGGATTCTTCGTAGATAAACTATTTTGCGCCGTTTCTCAACATATGCAACCTTCATTAGTATGCGCTTGGAATTGGTTTTGCTTTATGGAACTCACGGAGACACTGAAATGCACTAAAATCACCTCACTTTCACTCTCTTCACTCCTTTGTTTTTTCAATTGGATCCAGAACCAATGTTGATGATTGCGAGGTGAAAAAACGACATTATTGGAGCAACATTTTCTAGTATGAAGAGAGACCGTCACGGGAAATTACAATATCCTCTATTGATGTTCTTTATTACTTCCCAGGAGTGGAAAATAAAGGATTCACACTTAAATCTTTCAACATATCACATCATCCCATTCAGTTATTCAAATGGAAAAGAATTACAATCTGTATTACCATCCGTCAGGGTGAATATACAATTTTGATAGTTAGTCTAACTGTAAACGTGGCTTATTAAATGGGTGAATATACAATTGTTTTGTGTGTGTGTGTTTGGGGGGGGGGGGGGCTGCTTTCAGTAGAACAACTAAAAATGAACATAAAAGATGCAAAACCAATCTGCAGGGGTTTCATTAGAACAACTAAAAATGAACATAAAAGATGCAAATTTGCTTTCATTAGAACAACTAAAAATGAACATAAAAGGTGCAAAACCAATCTGCAGGGGTTCATCTAAAATGTATGGCCGCAGATGCAGAATACGATATATTGCCAGGCATATAATGCCAAGACATCAAAATTTTCCTAGGGTAAAGAATAGTATTATGCTCTCGAACGATAAATGCTCTATACAGGATCCCTGGAGGTCTATTGATTTCTAGAGTATACAGACCTTACCACTAACAAATATAGAAAATTAAAGGCACTAGCACAAAATGATATGGGCTAGCTCACCCCATTCTTCCACTTGTCACAAATGCGTCAGCGTGCCTTCATTATGTAGTATTGTGAATACAACATTATGCAAAGTTTGTAGAAAATATTTTCATGAATCAGAATAATATCTCCTTCAAAATTAGGAGGACCAGCATTATGAAGCACATGATAACTAGAGCTGTGGCACACATGACCATTCCACCTTGTTTCTGGGATCGTTCAGCCTGCAATCCAATCAAGCCCAACATAACATTACATGAAATGACTGCCCTAATCAAGAAAACATTAAATGAAATGACAAATCAGACTGTAACAATCTACGAATTAGAAGAATGCAAAGGAGAAACCACAGTGAGACCTTTTGCAGTTGTTTAAGACCTTCCTCGACTGTTGATGCAACATTTTGAACGTTGTAGTCTATCCTATCTACGATAGTACCCTGTATATAGACATTAGTTAAGTACACCAATAACCTGTGCTGAAGCACAACTTGGTGAATATGAAAAAGGTGTTGTCAGTTCAAACCTGGTCTATCACCAGAACTGACAGATCTTTCATAATTTGGGCAAGTTCATTAACCGATTCAACAACCTACCATGTAAGCAAAGAAGGCTAAGTTAGAAAACAATGATATGCACATTTCAGATAATCACTGAGAAGCAGCAACCAATATCACCTGCTGTATTTCTCTCTCTCTTTCGACTGTGAATGCCTCGCTTTTCTTTAGCTTGGCCATCTGATGCTCATTAAATCCCTGGAAAGACATTTAGTGCAGTCACAGTTTTCTCGTGAGAAAAACTCTCCAAGGTATCTCCTAAAACCATTCTTCAAATGCAGCAACAAATCTTAAGGATGTAAAACCCCTACGACCGTCCAACCACAGCCATACGAAATAACGAGAGTTCCAAAATGAGAGAAGCAAATTAAACAAATATCATAAAAGATTAGGCTCTATTGCCACAAGTAACTGATGTTAAAACAACAATTAATGTTCTTTCTTTACACCTTAAGCGTTCACCTGAGCAGTGTTTTGGAAAGCGTTAAAAGCAAAAAAGCGACAAGGCCTCGCTTCACCGAAGCGAGAAGCGCGAAGCAAAGCGCGCGCTTTTTCCGTGTGAAGCGCAATTTAACACATAAATAAAAAAAATAAAATAGGCATAGATAAATGGCTAAGAACTCATTAAAAATAACATATTAAGTAAATGTTTTGAATTCTTGAATCAAGAAGCAAATAATAGATAAACTAGATAGTGAATAAGATTGAATTTACTACAATTAACAACCACAAAAAAAAAAAAAAACAGAACAGAACAGTTTTTTTTTTCGAACTAGAAAAGTCTGAATAGAAAAACAGAGCATAGATTAGGACACAAAAACAGAGCAATAAAAAGTGAAAAAAAAAGAAAGAAGAAGAGAAAAACAGAGCATAGAAAGAACAGAGCAGAAATTAGGGCGCTACCGCACAAGAACAAAGCAGAAAAAGTGAAAAAAATAGAAAAAAGAAGAGAAGGAGTCAAACAGGAAGTGAAGAAGAGAAGAGAGGAGGAGGAGGAGGAGAAGAAGAAACTTACAGAGAAGAAGCACTAAAGCAGTCATTGAAGTCTCTTGGAGAAGAAGGGTTTGTTTGCGTTAAGTTTTTGCCAAGTTTTTTTAAAAAAAAATACTAAAAGATGCTTAACCTCGCTTAAGCGCGCTTTTATGCGCTTTTTGGATCGCTGCGCTTCTCGCTTATCAGGGTAAAGCGTTCGCTTTTTTCATGTGAGTCACTTTTTTGGCAGAAAAGCGAGCTACCCTCGCTCGCCTCGCTTCATCGCTTTAAGCGAGAAGAGCACGCTTTTTACAACACTGCAGCTGAGATAGTACCGGGAACATTCAGTCTCCACAATACCGCTTCATCTGGTATCAGAATTAATTAACTCATGTCTGATCACTTCCAACATAACATAAATAGTTGCCTAATTCTCATTCATATGGAGCGCATAGTGCATTTTATTGGTGATGCTCTGTTTTACTTTGCTGATCATGCATTGATATTAGCACAACAAAGTTATCAGACCATAGGATCCACATCTTCCTGATTACATTTGCAGGAGATGATCCCCAAGAGAAGTAAGAAATCAAATTTATATATATAATACAAGTTGCATACCAAGTCATCCAAATCATCATCATCCCTTCGAGAATGGCTCCCATTTAAGTTCATTTCCAAGTCAACTCCATCTGGACCCTACATGAAAAGGCAACATTTAAAGAAAGTTTGCAAGGATATATTTCAGGAATGCAAAGGAGAAAACCATCCTAGAAATACAGGCAGCATGCTGATCAACCATTCATAAAATAAGAGTATAGGCAGAATCAACAGTTTACCTAATATACTCTAGATAACATAATTGCAGCACATGGGATGTTATAATATAGGATTTTGATCCATGCAATCTCAACTGTAAATAAGACTTTCTCCTGCTAATACCTACTGCTAACAGATTGTGGCCAGGCCAAAACTATGTGTACACACCTCTTTCTGCTGCTGGAGCCGCTTCAAATAAGTAGATTGTTTTTTGCGAAGCTCCATTGAAAGGCTTTGAAGATCTGTAGCAAGAGAGCGCTGTCATAGGAATATCACATTGTAAGCACAGTATGCAATTGTTTCAATCAGAATATTGAAAATCAAGCAAAAATGTAATTTAAACAAACACTCTTACTAATGAACTGGAATAGAACATTGAAAGACACCTAATCAGCCCTACCCTTATGAAGTTCATAAAAGTAGAACACATCACATTTCTTTGTGAAGTTTCGATGTCACTCCCTCTTCCCAAATCAAGTAAACCAATTTGGCCGTAAGTTTAAGAGTAAAATATTGGCATGAATACATAATCCCAGTTCAAAAAAATTGAAAATATAATTATGTTGCGTTTGGTAGGAAAACATTTAATAAAATAATTTGAATGTAAGAAGTAAGGAAGTTGCGGAAAAGATGTCACATCAAGCTTTAATAATATTAAATAATGGTTCTGCCAGAAAATTGGGTTTGGGGAGGGGGGGGGGGCTGGCCCCTCTGACATCCCCTCCCTCTGTCTATGCCATATACCCCATCCCCATTCTCCAAGTGTGAAAGTTTGGAAGAGGCTAACAAAAAAAAAAAAAAAACAATCATCTAACAAGGTGTGAATGGAGAGATGCAACAGGTTATGGTAGTCTTTCAGCAGAGCCAAAAGAAGAATTTGTTATTTTACAAACTTCTTCAACAAAGGAAACAATAAGTTCAGTTTAAAAGTTAAAATCCAAATTAGAAGATAACAATGGTTTAATGATTGTGAAGGCACACCTGTACATTTTTCCTAACATTTGAATCCTCAGAAGGACCAGCTGCAGAAAGTCTTTGCAATTGCTTTTCAGATCTTTTGAGAAGACCAGTTATTTCATGGGTAAGAGCCTCAATACGACGCTGATCTTCCTTACCATCACCAAATGATGGCATTAACGCTTTAGCATGAGCTTTGGCTAGCTCAGCCATCTTTGTTCGGACCCGTTGCACATTACCCGTGATTTCTTCCGACACATCCACCCATGCTGGCGGTAGACCTACTGTAACTGGACCATTACTGCAGCAGGGTAGGGGGAACTATTAAGGACATCCATAAAATCTAAGAAGTATATACTTGCTCAAAAAGATGTAGGAAGTATATAAAGAGAAAAGATATGAAAATTTAAGGAAGCTGCTATAGGAAATGGTTCAAAGAAGATTTAAATGAGAAGAATTTCTTTTCAAAGTTTATAATATGGCAAATGATAAGGCTTCATCAAAAGTTTATATTTTAAATAATGACTAGGTATCCCTCTTCAAATCTTTGCAGTTGTTCCTGTTGTTATAAGCTCCATACTTTCTCTATGTTTCTCTATTCACCAAAAATTCGGCACTATATTTTAGACATAGATAAACTTTCTTTACTCTTGCAAATCCAACCCCAACCAGAAAGAGATAGGAAGTTCAAAGTGCCATTTGCTCCTTAGAACTATCGACGAGGAATTCTAACGATCCAGGTGCTCCTTCTGTCTCAATACATGATCCCGGGGGTGTTAATGGAGGTCAAAAGAGCGTGGTTAAGCCAAAGAGAAAAAATGTGGGCAACATGTTTTTCTTGAATGTTTCTTTTGTTTTTTATTTTTAGGGGCATGAGTGTCCTCCAATATAGAGATGAATTTTCATGGATGACGGTGATAATTTTCCTATTGCAATTGCACCACATTGAGAGCAGATCGAGTTAATTATCAGAACTTCATCTGAGTAAGCTCCACCAATTATCCTCCTTCACAAATAGCTGATTAAGCAAAACTTCATTTGAATGTATCATAAAGCAACAATGCACTCTTCATTTCAATAAACTCTTATAGGAACAAGAATTTTGAGACATGATTAAACAATTAAACTTACACAATTTGAAACAAGAAAAGTTAGCAACTAGGACTTAGTAATGCCTAGCACTTCAATCTAGGAGCAGTAAACGGGCGGGTCGGGCAGGCAATGAAAAAACTGATAAATTATCCGACCAGACACATATTTAATACGAATAAGAAAAGGGGTTAACCATCCAAGACTTCTTGAATATGATCAGTTTTGGCAAAATTTCTAGTCTCCCAAACTTGAGAAACCCCTAACATGAGGCTTTACAAATGTAAAAGTTAAATCTATTGGTTATCCATTGGCTAAATGGATAATATAGTTGTTATTGATATTTGATCCATTTTTAAAAAGTTCACTATCCAGCCCATTTTTCTAATGGTAATATGGATCGTTTGTTTTCTTTTAACTATTTTGCCACCACTGGTTCAATCCCCTATCATCAAATAGTTGAGCTTTTCCTCGGCATATATCATAATAACAGGGATTAAACAAATAAGTTACCAATGCTATCCGTTAAAGTTACTTCCAGATTTTGATCTAGCACAATTAGTCCCAAAACTTATAGCTATGATACACGTCACTAACCAAAATAAATATTTTGGGAACAAATTCAGAGGCAATAAGTGAAAATTCAAGGGCCAGTGAGCAAACCTGGAGGTTCCGGGATCTTCTGTACTGAGAGGAGCATAAGATCGATTGGGATTAAGCAACGACGTCGTTGCCAATTCGATCACCGGCCCACTACCATGACCCGATGACGTGGACGGCGAAGAACCCGCGGGGACCCGAACACTTCTCAACGCATCTCTATATTTCCTAAACAATATCGTTCTATTTCTCGACGCCATTGACGTTTCTGCACAGAAATCAATAAAAATGCCTACAGATAACTGATTCCTCTTCTACTTAGATCTGAGATTGAAATTTGTTTGTAGACGCGTGTATCATAATCAGTCCGGGTTTGGATCCAACTTGAGTTAAATTCCGGATCTATTGATCGGAGATCGGTGAAATGGAATTTCCGGTAATGATGGAGTCGTGTTAAATTGGGAGCGAGTTGAAGCTGCAACTTCCAAGCTAAGTTTTGAGGAAGATGAACCAAAAATGAAGGACGAACCGGGGTTTTTTGCGGGGGGGGGGGTTGGAGGTGGGATGGGACACGCACTTTTGGTCGGGTGTGTTGATCCAGCCTTTTATGTATTTTGATTTAAAAGAAATCTTATTTTAAGTTATACGTGTAAATAAAATAGAAATAGGGAAATAAACTAAAATATTTATAATAATTTCATTGTAACTATATGCTTAATTTTATTTTTACAATACTTAAATATGAATCGCTATTGAGTTGCTATGAGTTGTTACCACTGACCTGACATATTAGTACTTATAATTTTTAAAATACCACCCTCTAATGTAATTTTAGTAACAAAATTATGCCAAGTACGTATAATTCTTTGTGAATATTATTTTTAGGTATATTTTGGTAACGAAATATAAAAATTTATATATTATTTAATTATGAATAAATATACTATTATATCTATAAATGATCTTCAATTTGCAATTATCAATTGTGCAAATGGGAAAAGAAAAAAACATTAAGATAAGTATTTATTATTAAGATGCAGGTACTTGTTTTCAACTTGTGTTGGTTTGCACTAAAATAAAAAAGAGCATTAAGGGAAGTATTATTATGATATTTTGGACTTTAGTGGTATTAATAATTCCAAAAGAATTACAGAAGAAATAACTTTATATAATTGGAGGTCAAACTATGATAAATAAATAAATGAGCAATAGTAGTGTTTCTAAAAAGACAATAAAAGGTGTGTGGAAGACAAGTCTCATCTTTCTTTTTTGGTAGAATTTCACATTTTCACCTTCTAAAAAGGCCTCAGCTACCTCCTCTTCATCATCTGCTTCTTGTTCTGCGTCATCTTCATCGATTCGTCGTCGTTTTGTGTAACCAAAATCGCACTCCGTTTCCCAAATCACACACACCGACACTCCTCACAATTTACAAATCGTCAACCCAACCCTCTCTCCTAACGATTGAGTCGAATTGGTACTTGAATTTCACTGTTTCAAATCAGAATCCAGCTTAATCCTTTAAAATTCAAAGTGAAGTAAAGCAAATATGGATGCTGATTCATGGAGTGCTCGTCTTTCTTCTGCTTCCAGGCGCTACCAATCTGCTTTTCAGTCTCGATCTGGTAAGGGTTTTTCCTTAATTTTGTAGGATTATTGCAGTAAAGTTTGGATTTTTGTGCGATTTATGTGGTTAAATTTGTTGTAGGAATGAAATGGGAAAATCTTGACACGGAAATGTTGATGGGTTTTGAGGAAATTGAGGTGGACGACGATATAAGAGAAGAGTTCCCTTGCTGTTTTTGTTCGGAGTATTTTGATATTGTTGGTTTATGTTGTCATATTGATGATGAGCATCCCGTTGAGGCCAAGAATGGGGTATATCTCTCCTTTTTGTTCAGTTATTGTGTAGTTGATCACCCTTTGCTGTTTTCCCATTGTTGAAATATTGGATATTGTGTCATTTTAAACTTAAAAGTTTAAAATTCTTTCAGTTATTGGAAGATAGAGTGTCGTGTTAAATATTTAGGTTTACTAGCTGACATTTTAAGCCATGATGACATGACTTGATACAGTTGCCTTTGTTTGATGGCTTTACTTTTTGATGTGTACTGGTCGAACATTCTTGAGTGGTTCAGAAGCATGTTTTTGCCTCTGACAATTGTTCTAGTATTTCTAAATGTCTGTGAAGTCATGCTAGAGAAGTTTCTACCATTGCTCATGGTCGAGATAACTTTGGATGAAAACACGAATGTTTCGTTGTCCATCCAGAAGTATGTTGTGGATTGCTTATATGCTAACTGTTCCTTGAGCTGGTATGTTTTTATCTCTGTCATTTTTCCTCTTTGGAGTTCTGGCGCAGGGATGGGGTATAGTCCAGCTTACCTTGTAGATATGGTAGTTTTTTCCTGTCTGGAATTTTCTTCTTCTAATTTTGCTGATTTGAGTATTATGTCAATAATATCTGTGCCATATGGAAGCTCTTTCTAAAATTAATCCTCACAGTCGGCTTCTTTATGTAGGTGTGTCCAGTTTGCGCTATGAGGGTGGGCGTTGACATGGTTGCACACATAACATTACAGCATGGGAATATCTTCAAAATATCCTTTATTCAGTATCTCAATATCGTTTTTGTGGTTCATTCTTGTAGTTTCCTTTTGCTGCTTCTTTTGTTTGTAAAATCAGAGGAGGTAGCAATGTCTTGTGGGAAAATTTTCACTTAACACAAGAATGTAGGAGATAGATTTTTCAATAACCTTGGGTATGCTAATCACAATTCCTAACTTTTAAAGTTCCACCATATGTTTTCTTTTTATCTGGAAGTTCCTCCAGATGTTTAGAGCATTTTATTTAGTTTCGAGGTTTGCTGTCATAAATTGGAGCGAGAGGTCCTCCCCCAGTCGAATAATGTCAAACACTTCCATTTTCTCATTTTTAGAATGTGTTCAATGGAGCTACTGAATCGAGATGGTTGACTGTTTAGGTAATACTCTGGGGGCTGTCGGCCACTCGACATAAGCTCTTAATTTGTTTTCTTTTTTACGGTTTCTGTATGTCAGTTTCTCTTTGAGAGCCTTTAGGATGAGGTTCTATAGTTTGGTGCTAACGTCTTGTTTTCCTCTCCTGGAAGAGTACAAAAGTATGTCCTCATGTTCTGATTCCTTTCACGGCTTTTTGGTGAAGATGTAGTATGTAACATCTGTCCTTATCTTTTGGGCACTTCAATTTAAACCTTCAGCAAGTTGAAAGCGATCTACTAAATCCCTCTCACACTTTCCATAGGCATCTCCATCTCAACTTATTTATCAAGGCACAACTTCACATGGATCTTTGACCTCAGCCCATATGTTGAACAACATTGTGTTTCATTCCACGTAAGTTCATTAGAACTTTTCTGTGTAGGCTTCGGAATGTGTCATTTATCATGGTCCTGGGACCCAAGGATCATTTTTTTGTTACACAGAGAACATCACTTCGTTGCAGATCTTGGAAAGGGGATACTCTTGTTTTGGTTGTGTAACTTCATAGTTGTGATCAGTGGTGACAAGACTCTGGAGTTTTTCTTTCTTTTTTGCAAGGGTTGGGGACTGGATTGGGAAAAATGTTTCCCCCTTTTTATCGAGATGTATATAATTGAAATCAAACTGCAAACGACATGTCAATCTCCTGCTTATAGATGAATATCGAAGTTAAGAAATTTTAGGCGACCTAGGGGTTGTTGGGATCCCAAAAACATGATAAAAGGTAGATCAAAATTATGTATGAGAGTTCGTTTACTTTTAAAAACCCTGATATCATGAGAAACAGAGAAAGGAAGTAATGTTTGCCATACGGTCTGGTTTAATATTTTCTTATTATGCCTAGTGGGAACTTGTGGGATCATACAGAAAAGTTGGATAAAAATTGAAATAACGAATTATCAAGTTCATTTGGAGTTCTATCAGTTGGTTGATATGGAAATCTGGAACAGAGTTGTAGAATTCAGAGGTAAAAATTTGGGGTTAAGGGTTAAATCATGCTGATAATGATTTCACTTCCATTATTTGCGGAGGCCACGGTCTCCATTTGCTCCTCCCGTCTTCTGCCCTTATTTTACAAAGTCTATATCCATGGGGGAGTATGACTATGAGTAACTCCAAATAGCTACTTTGAGTTCCTTGACTTGAGCTTACATGCAGCGCAAGAGGAAATCTCGCAGAGCTGGTTCTCATTCAACACTTTCCTTGTTAAGGAAGGAACTGCGAGAAGGAAATTTGCAATCTCTTTTTGGAGGGTCTTCTTGTATAGTTTCCTCAACTAGTGCTGCACCAGACCCCTTGCTGTCATCGTTCATTTTGCCAATGACTGATGATTTCAAGAGTGCTCAAACGCATTCTCCTGCTGAAACAATCTCAGCCAAGAAAAGCTCAATAGTAACTGCGTCTGAAAGGTATGCATTTTATCATTGTCTGTCTGGTTGCAGTAGCTCCTTATAAACACTTGTATAGAGCTGCTATCAACATGCATAATTAACTGCAAAATCTTTCAGAAAAGGACTTTGTACTAAAAGTTCTCCCAAAAGAACATGTCTGCTCAATTAATTATTTGTTGTGGTATCTCTTCTCGGTAAAATAAAGCTCCAAGTGCAAGAGGACCTAGATGCTTGAGTTTTGACTTTGTGACCTCACCCTTAGTGGTAGCTTTAGAATAGAAATCAGCTATGGTACTTGTGGAAAGATTGTGTGCGAACACCTCTAACATCGGGGTGAAAGCGCTAACGATGTGCTGTGCGAATATTCTCCAGTCCCAAGCTATTTGTCTTTAACCCTTTTTGACTTGGTTCTTTTGATGCAATTAATTCCACAATATTTCTTACGAAGTAGAAGAAAGATCAGGACTCCAATAATAATTTGGTTATATAATTTGGTGTGATACTGGGTACTAGCTTCTTTATCTTTCCTAAGCGGCCACAACTGGAATAGAGGTCAACCAAGCCATTTGTAGAAAGATTGTGGGCGACACCCCTAATTGTTTGGGAAAGCACCGTGGGTGCTTGGAGTTTCCTTTTGTTCCAAGCTGTTTGTCATATAACTTTTTTGACTAGGTACAGGTATTGCAACTAGTTCATGTTTTTTGAAAAGAAGAAAGACATGCAATGTAACATTAATTTGTTTATGTAATGCATGTGCATTAGCTTCTGCTATCTTTTCTAAGCGACCACAATTGGAACTTGTGTTATTTCTCATGAAGTATTTGTTCTACTGCTTTTCTTTTTATTGATCTTAACAGGAACTTGCACTGTTTTTAATAAAGTATATATGCTACTATTTTGCTGTAAAGTCTTCATATTCATGATCCATTTGCTGCGAACATTTTCCTTGATCCTCTTTATCTTTCTTTCCTTTTATAATGCTTCGTGAATATCTCCAGTATCTTCTGTAATCTGTTCTTTACTTTAGCTTCACAAAATGAGTACATGTACTGGGATATTATGTGCAGAGATACACCCAACATTCTATCTTTGATGACATTAGATGGTGCCCATATCTTGAATATGTTGTTAGGTGGAAGTGCCGCTCTTTGTGTTGGCCGTATTTTGAAACATTACAGGATTGGTGGGGATATTCTGTTGTTTGAGTGTGGCTGGGGAAATGGGCCATTGCAAGGCTTAAAAACATATTGAGCTATACCTGCTAAACATAAAAGGGAGACTTTTATATCCCTGTGAATGTCTGATGGAATTGTTCATTTGTTTTGCGGAGTTTATTTTATGCTCTTCCCTTGCGTGAGAAAAAAGGCCTTTTGACTTGTGAGAAAAGATAAGAGTACATTGCTATATGCTTTTACATTAATGAGATAAAGACATGTTATCAGATAATGTCAGCCTTTTGGCTTTTGTGACATTTAATAACACCCCCTCCCCCCCCCCCCCCCCCCCCCCCCCAAAAAAAAACATCTGCTGAGGTTTTTTATTTTTTATTTTATTTTAAAGAAAGGAGCAGGGAGCACTTAATCCTATACAAAATAAAAGATGATAGTTGACAAGAGACAACCTTCTTGGATATTCTGACATTTGATCACCCCCCAAAAATAATTTAGAAAAAGAGGTATGGAGAAAACTTAATACTATACAAAATAAGAGGTTCTTTGACAAGAGTCATCACCTCCTTGGGTATTCCCTGGTGTTCAAGTAAAGGAGATTAGAATTGTTTCATGCTTTTTTTCTGATGCGATTCATGAAGAAGTAGATTGGATTTAATCCACCAGAATATTCACATGTAGTTCCCCTGATAATGAACTTCAACACGTGGAGCATAGGATAGTCATGTGAAAATATTTTGAAGGGTAGTCAGCATGAGAGAACACAGAGGTGGATGGAGCTTTTTAACAATGTGGTCAATTGAACGTAATATTTTCGACGTACCATATATGTGTGTGTGTGAAAAATCACTAAAATTTCAACAAATATAAAATTTTAACCCATAATTTCAAAAAGTACAATGTGTTAGGTGCTAAGAATATTTCTCCATTCCCTTATCATCTGGATTAATCAGACTATCTCAGCTTATGGGAATCCGCCAGGGAATTGATTTAACTCATAGAAGGCATACGCTAGTTTTAGCTGACAATAGCTAACCAAAGAAATCTGGATTAATCCCACTTTTTGTCCCTTTCCTTTCTTAGGGAGTAAATGGTTGAATCCATTAAGTTTTATCCTGGATCCGCCTCTGTATCCGCCTCTGTCTCTGAAAGAAGATGTTCATGTTACCTGCAAATAGCTTTTTCTTAAAAAGGATTTTTCCTCCGATGAATAGAATCTATCAATAGCTTTTCTTAATTGCTACTGGTCTGGCTTCTTTTCTTCTGCCATATTCTTCAATCAGGGGAAAATAGGGTTTTGGTCTTACTGTCCAGTGTCCAGTCCTTACACTATGATCATTCTGGATGTCCAATTGAAAAGAGAAAGTATGACCATTTCAATCAATCATGTCTCTTTATGTTGTCACTATTAACTCATGAATGAATTTGTTACAGCAGTTGCTTAAGTGTGTGAAATGTAGGCAGCACCAACTAGTTGGGACTAGAGCTTAGTCGTGCTGGTACATTTACATTAGGCTGATTTTTTCAAGGAGTCTTTTAGATTGTTTATTAGAAAGTTGCATGTCGGTAGAAAATAAGAAACCTTAGTCGTTACAGAACCCAACTTTGTTTCAAAACACAACTTATTTAGGAATGGAATGAAGTCCAAATGGAGTGGAAGGGACATGGAATTCATATAGCCAACCAACTAGTTTGCAATTGAGTCGTTGTAATTGTCTAAATGCTGGAATGCTGATGCAATTTGCAACCTGGATTTGTTTTGCTTGTGCTGAAGTATCTGGTTTACTGCTTTTGAGCTGCTTCCACTGAAGCAAGTAAAGTTGGAAAAATTTTGTGTGCATAATTTTCTCCTTCAATATGTCATGCTTGAGGGATTAGTTCTCAATTGGGATCTGCTGGACTAGCTCTTAGTGGCTTCTATCAACTACTTGTGATATGACCAGATCATGTTTACACGGAATGGAGTAACCCTTATTCCGTTGATAATTTCTATGTTTTCTGTTCTAATATAGTTTACCTTCGCGATATCTTTGTTATCAGTTATTCAGTTCATCCTATATAAAAAATTTAAAAAGAAGCAGAAGAAAAGGTTATCATGTTTGGTGCTCTTTTTTGGGCATTATAATCCGAGAGAAAGAAACAGGAACATGAGTTCTCTTTATCATGAGAATATCATCTCCGTTGTGCCTTTGGTTTAGGATCTTATATATCTAGATTTGGTAGCTCGCGTCTCTTACGTTGTATTGCAACTTACTTTGCAGAAAAGTTCAACCCCCACTGTCAATCAAAGATCAAGAAGAGAAGGCGAAGAGGAGTGAGTTTGTTCAAGGATTGCTATTGTCCACCATTCTGGATGATAATTTATGAAAGGTTGATTAGGCTGCCGGCCCCCAGGTTCACCAGCTTACTGATAAAGCCGCGTGGTTAGTGGTCTGTCTTAGTGCGCATGGTGGTATTATGTAATCCAACCGTGGAATAAGATGTAGTAATCCATGTAATTTATCTTGTAGAATTTAGTTGATATGCAGCGGAGTCATGTATCTCCTTTTTATTGCAGTTCATGCGACGATAAAAAATACAATAAACGTTCAAGTTAGTGCTTTACTGCAACTTATAAGTATTTATTATTAAAATCAATGTCGTAAATGTTTGTATTGTAGAAGAATTGGGAAGAAAATGAAGTACAGCAAGAACATAGATAAAATTGGGTAGGAACTAAATTACAGCAAAAACATAGATATAGGATATTGAACATCCTAGTAACTGGACGTAGATGCAACTGGAATTTCCAAATAAACCTCTTAAAAGGTTGATGTCATCGCTTGCCATACCATCATGCCCTGTAGGTATCACTTGCTGTATATTTTTGCCATATGGAAATCTTACATATTACATATACTAGCGCATGTGAGAAGTTTATAGAGAAATAAGGACCTTGTGTAATAATTATTATACTAGATGATGCGCACGTGCGATGCACGGGCCCAATTGTTGTTTCTTTTTATTTTCTATTTTTTTTCATCTTTTTAATATTTCTTGGTCTATTGTTAATTACACACTTTATACGTCTTTAGGGAAAGAAGAAATGGAATAGGCTTTTCTATAATAACGTATAGAACCACGATTACATGTATTGTTATTTATCTTTTGCATTATGTGCATTTTAATTTTTCTGAAATCGTATTACTATACTAATCACTTTGAAACACTTGTCGAGTTTAATGCTTTATTATACAGTGATTAGATAATAATTCAAGTAGAATTTTAATTATTTCTACATAGGGCCTCTTTTATTTTAATATATTTTTTTACATCACTAAGCCTTAAGTTAATTAATATTAAATAGTAATTAAAAAGTTAGTTGAGAAATAATTCGTCATATATTTTTTTGATTTTTTAAATTGAATGATATATAGTTTTATTCTTTTAGTATTTTTAGTGTGTTAATGCATTATCTTTTTCTTTTTTATTAATCATAAGTAAAATATTAATATTATTTCCAAATAGTTGATGAAAAAGTATTTTTTGGTTCTTTTAAATAATAATCGTGATTTTAATTATTAAGAATTTTAACAAGAAACTTTGTGATTCGTTCTATTGGAATGACATAATATTTTTTCTAGTTTCATTCGATATGATTGAGATACTATTTAGGGTATTAATGCAATCATCATCACAATAGTAGTATTTTGTTGAGACTATTTTAAAAATATTAATTGTATATTTATATATTTTAAAATTTTTATAATATTGAATTCTAATTGAATAGAGTATGTACTCAACTAACTTCGATCATAGAGGGAGAAGTATAATATTGTATGACGATACTTCTCATACTTCTTAATATATAACAATTTTTAAAAGATAATAATTTCACAAATTAGTTGTCTTCATTTTTACTTCAGATATTCTCAACTCATATTTTTAGAGAGGGGATAATTATTATAATTTTTTATATTCTATAATCAAAAAGGGAACTTGAAACTATATTTTATTCTTAAATAAAAAATTTTTCGAATTTTATGAAGTATTCCAATTGAAATTTGTATAAAATGATATCAATTGATAATGATATAATAACATTTGAATGTCAATCTACATATAGTATCATTAATTTTTTTAATGAAATCTTCTTTACTGAAATAGTTAATAAATAAAATGATATTTCTTAAGAAAATAATAGAATTGTCATATATAAATGTATGTGACCTTAGTTTTTTTAATCGGGCGAACATTTGAATTATAAATTATCAAAAAAATAATTATTCTAGTTCAAAGTACTTGTTGAAAAAAAAATAACAATCAAGTAATGAATTTAATAAAGATAGTAAAGGTTGAATGGAAAGTGGGGTCCACCTAAAGAATTTAATAGCTTATGGACACGTTAGTTTTTGTTTTTTCGGTTATTAAGAACCCATTACAAAACTTTTGAGCCTAGTATACAAACAAACAATGCACTAATATATTTAAAATGACTATTATGCCCTTGGTCAACCTCCTCTTCTCTTTTCTATATAATAGAAATACTCATTAGCCCCTAGAAGACTATTATATAAAGGGGCTATTCAATTGTAACTCATCAAGAAAACTAATCAAGTTTTATGTAATATAAAAGCTTCCTTTGACAATTCTCCTGTGTTCTAACATTTCCTTAGCGATCTTTAGTGTAGTACGGTGGACTTGGCATAGCAGGATCGTGAGCAAGTTGTCAAGTGTTACACGTGCGCTTAGTTCAAGTCTAAAGGCGTGACAACGTGGTATCATAGCAAGATTATGATTAAAGGAATGTTAGAATGAATACAAGAGATTGCTAGAAGAAAGCTTTGTAAGGAATCATGGCTGGGATTATCAAGGGCGTGGTGCTTGCAAAAGGGGCAAATGTGAATGTCCCTAGAAACAGGAGTATGGCGGTGCATGGGATGCGCACGAGTTGGGCGACTTACTTTGGAGGATGGACAAGTACTTTAAGGTAGTCAAGGAGGACGACGAAACTGTGAAGGTACGCAACACCTCAATGTACTTGACCGAGGATGCCGCTCTGGGATGGCGTCAGAAGTGTTCCAACATAGAAAAAAGGGCTATGCAGATTAAGGCGTGAGAGCAATTCAAAAGGAGTAGAGGAGAAATTCTACTCGATGAATGTGGTGTACGATGCTAGGTGAAAGCTAAAGGAGCTCCGACGGACAACCAGAATTTGGGAGTATGTGTGCATGTTCACTACCTTAATGCTGCAAATCTCGTTGTTGTCCAAGTAAAATTCCTTTTTCTACTTCATGGATGGGTTGCAGAATTGGGCAAAACAGGAGTTAAGAAGACATCAAGTAGCCAATCTTAAGGAGGCCATAGTGATAGCTGAGTTGCTCGTTGACTTCAAAATGGGGCCTGCCAAGTCCAATGAAAAAGAAAACAACTCCGAGGAGGGTGGGGGAGATCATGACAAGGACAAGTGGAAAGGCATAATTGATGTATAGAAGGGCAATGGCAAGGGGCCATATCATAACAGATAGGGGTCCAGGAGAAATAGCAAGGGCCGAAAAACCGTAGCGAGTACGTGCCTAAGGGAGGGTGCTACTTCTTTAAAGGATCACATCAGGCAAGTGATTGCCCAGAGATGGGGAAGCTTTCAGCAATGATCGGGAACTTTTCTCGGGCGCTAAGGGTGACACAGGAGAAACCACCTGCATTAGAGGGGATGCGCTTGGAATCTAAGCCGAAAGATAGGGATTTTAGAGCCTACCTTGGCACCATGCAATGGAGCATGGTGTCAGAAAAAAATGATAGCGGACATAGTTGAAGTAGATGATGAGTTACAAAGTGGTGGCATGCTATCAGACTTAGACAATGCACCAAGCAGAGGGGTCAAGTTTGCCAGTAAAGTTGGGACCACGGATGGCAGCGAGGAAATAGGGAGTGAAAGCATGGACCCGATGCTTGAGAAACTGCTAGACTTGGTTAAGTCATGGAGAGATTCGGGTCAAGAGCAAAGAGAGGCATCCGATGGGCAGATGATCGAGACCATCATGGTTATCCATCCAAAGTACAAACGGGGCAAGAAGAAAGGTGGCCAGTACCTTGTACCTTATGACATGGGTAGGCAAACTGCTTCATAGGGCATCATGGCTAATGGATACAGACGTATGTGTTGATGGTTTGTGTCGAGGGCGACACAAAATTGGGTGGGGGAGGGGGTTGTCATAGCCCGCCATATTGTCATGCTACGTAGGTATTACCACTTGGCATACATTTTTGCCATATGGAAAGCTTACATATGAAATATACTAGCACATGTGTGAAGGTTCTAGAGATATATAACGATTTTTCACGGAAGACCTTAGAACCCTATGGAATTGCTAGGAAAGTCATTAGAAGATTCTAGGTATGTAGAAAATTCTAGAGAAATGACTTTCTTGTAAATAATAAGGGCCTTGTGTAATAATTATTATTTACTCACTAGTCCCTAGGAGACTAGTATATAAAGGAGGCTATTAACTTGTAACTCATCAAGAAAAACAATCAAATTCTCCCTAATACAAAAGCTTCCTTTGGCAATTCTCCTGTATTCTAACATTCTCTTTAGCGATCTTTAATAAAATAAGCCAAAGTTGACATAGCAAGATGGTGTGCAAGTTGACAAGTGTCGCATGTACATTGAACTCTCATCCTAAAGCCACAGTTTCCACTTTCCACACATAGGCTTGCAGAAATATCCAATATTTCAAATTTGCCTATGGTTGAGAGTGGAGTTGATGCCAGTCTCTTATCAATTTTATTAGACCCGTTTTTTTATAATTACTACCTTCATCTTTCACTTCTTCTACTCTAAACTACTGTGTGCCTATTTTCCGCTTTTCATAGTCAAAGTCAAGGGTTTATTGGTGACAAGATCGGTATGCCTTCTAGTTGTAGTTGAATTTAAGCGCACACGTGGAATCTCGTGTGAATTAGCAAGGATCACCTTGCAACGCTAAATACTCCTGGGTAACCGATAGCGAAGTAGTACCGTGAGGGAAGGGTGAAAAGAACCTCCATTGGGGAGTGAAATAGAACATAAAATCGTAATCTCCCAAGCAGTGGGAGGAGCCATGGCTCTGACCGCGTGCCTGTTGAAGAATGAGCCGATGACGAAAGATTGGTTTGTTTATTCGCAATTGAAAAAATCAATATCGATTGGATCCGTTGATAATTTGTGGCGGTGTTTAACTCAGTACGAATTTTAAGTAAGAATTTTTGTTAGAAGTTTGTGGTCTAAAACAAGCCATAGGTATTAGTACGCCTATATCATTAAGAGTAAACTAACAAGTTCAAAGTTAATTGTAGAAAGTAGTTGACGCAAGTCTCTTATCACTGGCCCCGTTTGGCCATAAGTTTTGCCAAAATAAATTTGAGATTTATTTTCAACACTCATGTTTGGCCATAAATTTGCTCATTTTTTGGCCAAATTCCAAAATCAGCTATTAAGCTAAATTTGGGCCTAAACATCAAAACTTGGAAATAATATACATGTTTTTTCAAAATAAAGTTGGAAAATATGTTTTAAAAACATATGTCCAAACACATTTTCATTTGCAAATCGAACTTCACCCAAATCAGATTTTTCAAAATAAATTTGGGGCCTATGGCCAAACGCTAGCTTAATTAAACCCTGCTTTCTTAAAATTACTACCTTCGTCTTTATGTTTGTGACGGAGTTTTAAGAAAATTTTTTTATTAAAAGTTTGTGGTCTAAAACAAGCGATAGATACTAGTATGCCTATATCATTAAGGGAAAACTAATAAGTTCAAAGTTAAATTGTAGAAAGTATAACATCTTTTTTTTTTTTTTTTTTTTGGCAGAAAAAAAGTGCACATAAATTGGGAGATAAGTGCAAATATTTCGTTCCTGTTTTTCTTGTTGTCTTTCCAAGTTGCATCTGTTCAAACCTAGAGGTTTCCTTAGACAGTTTCTCTTCATCTTCAGGGGATTTAACAATTCTGCACGGTATCGAAAGAGAAGGAGAAAAGGAAGAAAAGACATGTTTGATCAAATCTAGGGGTGGCAAATGGGCGGATTGAACTGAATTTTGGCGGGTCAAGATGGGTTAGGTCAATAAATGGATCATTGCCCACAATGACATACGCAACATTTTTTCTAAGCGGTGTCACAACTAATATGTGATTGATGACCCTTAGAAGTAGGGGTAGCTGATGTGAGAGCGATGAAAAGCCGGGTAGGGTAGCAGTATGCTACTCCAACTGCCTACATGAATATGCCAACCAACCTAAAATTTCAGTAGTAAACTAAGAATTATACTGCTATAAGGTCTATCGGTTATAACTTAGATTGTTCTAATTTATTGGGAGATCTGCGTTTGAATCGTAGGTAAAATTTCAGCATCTAGTTTTAGATAGAATCAAGAACGGCTAAAAAAATTGGAGAAATTATGCATGCAGTAGGAATAGAATCAAGAAAGGCTAAAATGTTAGTAGAGAAGTCATGCAGGCAGTTGTAGTCGATCCTGCGACCTTAATGGAGAGTATAAGCCATTCGACCAGCGGCACTAAGAAACAATTATTGTCAAGCAGTGTCACTTAATTTTTGTATATGCTAGATACTTTTCTCATACCATCTGTCACAAACATATTTAGTAAAATTTCCGAACGAAGCGGTGTCACGTGACACCGCTTTGGCCTACGTGCATCCGCCCCTGATTGTCCAACCCAGCCCAAAGTATATTCGGGTTAAGATGGGCTGGGTCAAGATGGGCTAAACAATGGGTCATAACCCAACCCGTCCAACTTGACTCATATTCTAGAATCATGCTCATCTTGCATAAAAAAGAACTTTTTACTTTAAAATATATAAGTTGACAAATATTTTATAGGTGGAGTGGGTGGATGGTGTAGAAAAACGAAAAAACATAAAACAGAAAATTAAAATTATAAATAAAAAAAAATAAAAAAACAATTAAGGGTTTGGGGGGGGGGGGTTGTAGGGAAAAACTAATCATACAAAAATAAAGTTTTAAAATTTTTTTAGGGGGTTCGGGCCCGGGGTGGGTGGGGAGGGTAAAGGGTGTAGAAAAATAAAATAATAGTAGAAAATTGAAAATTCAACAAAAAAAGTGAATTTTTTTAAAGTTTTTGCGTGATTGGGGGGAGGGGATAGGGGATAGGGGGTATGGTGGGGTGGGGTGGGGTGGGGTGGCAGAAAAACTGAAAAGAAAAATACAGAAATTTAAAAATAAAAATAAAAAGTAAAAATTTATTTAAGGGGTTTGCGCCAGAGGGGTGGGGTAGGGGGACATGGTGGTGTGGGTGACAAAAAAACTGAAAAACAAAAGAAATTTAAAAATAAAAATAAAAATAAAAAGTAAAATTTTTTAGGGGGTTTGCGCGTGTGGTGGGGTAGGCTGGGGGAGTGGGAGGGTAGAGGTAGGGTGAGTGAGGTAGAAAAATAAAATAATAGAAAATTAAAAATACAACAAAAAAAGTAAATTTTTTTAGGGGTTTTGCGCGGGGAGGAGGTGTAGGGTAGGGGTGGTGTAGAAAAACAAAAGAACAGAAAATTAAAAATACAAAAAATAAAAAATTGGAGCAACTAAATAAATTTCTAAAAGTTTGGTTGAGATTACTTTGATTTCGGTGAGTTTTATAGATTGTAGTTAGACTATTAAATGAGTCAGAATGAGCTATAAAAGATAATGGGTTAACTTTAGCTCAATCCAAATTGACCCGTGAGCTAAAATATTTGTAGCCCAACCCATTAATTTCTGGGCTAGTTGGGCGAATTGGTTAGGTTTAGGCTCAAATTGCCACCCCTAATCAAAGCATTAGATGGAAGCATTTGGTTTTAGCTTTTTACGATTTCTTTAAATGGAAGTTAACGTAGCAATTCTGTGGACAATACTATCCAGGATAACAACCTGATCAAGAAAAGCAGTAGCAAGCTTTGCCATGCCATCTCTAAGCGAACAATAAACTTTTAAGGATCTAAGCCAACAAGAACCAGTTATATATTACAGAAAAACAGCAATTAGCAGGCATCTTGATTGGTAAAATCCCAACATATCCAAACAGCTGAGTATCTCAATGGCAGCTCATTGTCGGATAACAAATTTGCTAATAAATAACAATGAACAATGGTGGCATATCTTCAACAGCAATCAAGGCACCTTTTGTCAGTAAAACGGGGTATATGGGTATAAAAGAGAAAATGTTACCCTAACAAAATGGATTTCTCTGGCAGGGTCAATGGATAGAAAGAATGGTGAGCTAACGATGCGAATCAAATCTCAATGCTTCAACAGCATAAGTCTCCTACTCATGATTTCCCCCACCATTATAGCTCAAATACTAAAAGAAGCAAGAGGATAACTGGTCCTCTGCCCCCATGAGTGATTGCCAACCGGTCTCCAACATAATTACAGATTAAGGTGAACTGCACAAGGAGAACTTCGTCCCACCGCAAATGCAGCTAAAATGGTCTTCTTAGAGTGCTGGGCAATGTCCTTGAAGGTACTGTAGACTGTATCAAAGCATGTAATTCATTCAGAATCTAATACATCACAGCCATAACATCAGGGAAAAAAAGAAAAGAAACAATACTAGGAAGGTGTAAAAGAGAATATGAACTTCTTGCTTAAATTTATCAAAGTCATTAACATTCAGGACTATTTGGTACTCAGTTTGCTAGCCAAAAATATTGATATGATGTATTGGTCCGCGAAAATTGGATTCAAATTCATCAACAAGCAAAGCAAATTCATGTACCAAAAAAACAAGTAAAGCAAATTCAGTGATTCCAAAGGGGGCCCTTGGACCTTAGACTCTTAAGGGTTGGGGGGTTCTAGTGGTGGGCTCTTGGGTTGCCCGGACCCAAAGCTGGTAACAGTGGTGGCGGGAAGTGGAAGCAGTCAAGCTAAAATGCACATTTTACAAAGCAGGGAAACCTTTTTAGACTCTGATCAGCTCTAGGACATTTAAAAGGCATGAGCCATGTTTCACTGGCATAGAAAGATTGGAGTGTGAACGACCACAAGATTTGATTTATGCTTATCCACATCACTGTACAGTTTAATCTAATCATTCCACAATACCTGAAGTCTTTGGACTAGCTTTTAGTAAATTCTAATCGTTGATTATACAACAACAAACCCAGTGTAGTCCCACAAAGTAGGGTATGGGGTAGAGTGTACGCAAACCTTACCCCTACCTTGTGAAGGTAGAGAGGTTTCGATAGACCAAATTGAAGCTAGTGTAATCAACAATAACCGTTGATTATACGTGTTCCTTTTTTAATTGAAGGAGCTCACCTCTCTAAATGGACAAGGAGATGGGCTAGTATCAGGCCCCACATAAGATCTGCTACTGCAGGGATGCGGTTGCTGATGAACCAAACCCAAGCTGATACTTGCATCAGTACCTTGTAATTCACTTTCAAAAAAATTCCCCAGAAAACTATGCGATGATGTAGATGCTCCATTCAGATTCAGTTGCCCACTCAAATTACTTGACCTTTCAGGTAAAATATTCCGATTATGAGATAAACGAGCATTACTCTCCAGTTGCCTTCCCTGTAAAAACGTATTATGAGGAGCTGCCCTTTGTGCTACAGCAGGTTGAGTTACTAATTCCCTGCTTCGAGCAAGTTGGGAGCCAACGAGACTATTCCCCGATACAGCAACCAAGGTCCCATTAACATTACCAAGTTGTCTCCTCCTGTTATTAAGCAGTTGATTTATTTGCCTCTGTATTCTACGTCGGTCAAAAACCGTCGATGCCCCAATCCCAGCAACTTGACCACCTCGAGGAGATTGAAAATCACCAGATTCTTCAGCCAATGGGGTATCAGGTACGTACATTTCATTAAGGTCAAACGTCTCCCTCACATTAGCTACAGGGGGTGACCCAATAGAAAAACTGCTGCTTGTTCTATTAATATCAGGAGTAGGATTCAGGCTCTGTGGGTTTGAAGAAGCAAGTGCAGTTGGTCGACAGCTTTCACAGTACCAGTTACCTTCAGGTACTTCATGTCCAAGACCAACACAATAAGTATGTGCAGGTGAATCACAGAGATCACATAGCAGCATAAGAGCATCATCCCCACCTTGCTGACACTCTGTACATAATACATTTTCGTATGGATCAATGTAACGCCTAAGCTCCTCTTCAGATGGTTGATAGACCTATAAAACACAATTTTAAACATTTGACTGTAGTAAAAAGTTCTGGTATTTTTGTGTTTCAAACCTAACATCTTATTTTCATAATCATCAAACCTAACATCTTCACCAAACGAATATTATAGGTTTACCATAGGAAAAAAGGACTGTACCTGATCACGCTCAGGGACCTGAACAGCCACGGTCCTCAATTCAAAGCCAGTGTCTGACCTTGCAGGCTTACTAATCGTTACAAACCTTTGCTTGCACAGCGGACAACGGGTTTCCACTTTGGACCACTCCATGATGCAAGCAAAACAAAAGTAATGACTGCAGCAATTCAATGTCCCTCTAACTGTCCTCTTACCTTCTTCAGACAAACATATTCCACAAATCTGCTTTCCTGCTTCAGTCTTCAAATCCACCTTCTCTTTATCCTTTCTTCCCGGATGTTGTCTTTGTAGACGCGGAGCTTCCTCTTTTGGTAAAATTTTCAAGGAAGCTGAGCCCCTCCAAGCTGTAACAAGGCCCCTGCAAAATCGGCTAGCCTCTCTGACTTGTTCCCTCTCTTCTTCAGAGATGGTAAACTCAGGGTCGGATGATCCAGAACTCTCAACAAAATCCGAATCCGAATCTACTATTAGTCTCTTTCTTTTTCTTCTCTGACCTGCATTCTTTTTATTCGTTTCTTCCACAATTGGATCGATGTCTATGAACTCCACATCATTATCAGATCTTGCTTTCCTTTTCAATTGGCGTCTGCTCTGCGGTTTCTTTCTTGTGATCCTTTTCGACTTTTTATGATTTCTATTTCTCTTTTGTTCTCTGGCAGTGCTATTACGCAACCTTGGCTTGCTTGAATACTTCATCCCTTTCAATACTGGAGACTCTTCTTCATCTTCTTCTTCGTCCAAGCCATCTGGAGTGAATTCCTCATCATCCTCATCCTCTTCATCATGATCTTTGGCCGTGCCCTTACGCAACCGTGACTTGCTCGAATTCTTCATCCCGTTCATTACTGGCAAACACTCATCTGCATCCAAGCCATCTGGAGTGAATTCTTCATCATCCTCATCTTCATCCTCATCCTCATCCTCTTCATCATCATCATCATCTTTGGAAGTGCCCTTACGCAACCGTGACTTACTCGAGTTCTTCATTCCGTTCATTACTGGAAAATCCTCATCAGCACCAAAGTCATCTGGAGTGAATTCCTCATCATCCTCATCTTCTTCTTCATTATCCTTGTCATCATCTTTGGCAGTGCACTTACGCAACCGTGGCTTGCTTGAATTCTTCATCCCTTTGGCTGCTGGAAACACCTCTTCTTCATCCAAGCCATCTGGATTGAATTCCTCATCATCGTCTTCATCTTCTTCATAGTCATCATCATCATCATCATCATCATCTTTGATAGTACCCTTAGGCAAACGTAGCTTGCTAGAATTATTTGTCCCTTTCGCTACTGAAAAGTCCTCCTCTCCATCCAAGCAATCTGGTGTGAATTCCTCGTCATCTCCATCATCATCCTCACCGTCATCTTCTCTATATGAAACTCTCGTTCTCTTTCTAGGCCTTACAGTGCCTTTTCTGTTTCTCCTTGGTGCTCTTGATCGAACAACCTTTTTAACCTTCTTCGTCTTCAATTCAAATTCACCTAAGCTCTCATCTGACTCATCTCCGACAAAAGAAGAATATCCATCTTCTGACTCACCAAACTCCTCTTCCTCATCAACTGCGTAATCCTCGTCTGACTCATCTGAAGCTCTATACATGGATCCAGCCTTTTTCCTACCACTAGTCTTGCGACCAACCTTGCGTCCCCTCGCCATCCTTTTTCACACCCAGCGAAGTACAAACCCAAAACTTGAATCAGATCAAACTATATGATAATCTCATGTACCACTGGAGCCACAATTTAGTTAGGGAACAAAATGAATCCGGCTGAAACACAAACAACCCATCATTTCTTATGTAAGGTAAGGCCTCTATTACAAGCTCATGTTGATTCCTTACTACTTTAAGGTCTCCCAAGTCCCAACTGATGCCCAGATAAAGATTCCAAATCTGTCCATTTGCAGTTACAAAATTACCAAAATTAGTATCGGAATTCTCAAAATCTTAACATTCTAATATAAGCTTATCCAAATAAGGCATCAAATCAGCCAAAAATTAAACAATTGACACCTTAAAAAGCTCAATTTTACTCAGAAATAGCCCAGAAATAGGAAGAATTGATCTAACTAAATATAGAAATGAAACCCCCAAAATCAAAACCTGAACCCTAGATCAAGTTATTAGCACTAAGCCCCAATAATCCAGCTAACTAAATACACATAATTCCCAGCAAAAACACGATTAACACCAAATATGGATGAATTAATTAGTATTAAAATCCAACCAAAAAAATTCAGATGGAACAGTAAAAAATAATCTCAGTAATCAACAGCTTACCAAATAAGCGAAACATATTGAGATAGATTAAATCGTTCAGAAAAAAGAGGAAAAAAGATAGGCTATGGCAAGTACCTGAGAAAGGCAAAGGAGGCAAAATCGGCAAAACCCAGAAAAAAAAGATTTATATTTGGGGGTATTTTATCTGTATATATAAAAGCAATTTCAATTTTTTTTTTTAAGAAAAAAAGAAAAATCAAGCGGGTGGGATTTAAAGTTGAAGAAATGAGAAGGGTCACCAAAGAATCTGTATTTACCTTTTTCTTCTTTTTGTTTTTCTATAAATGGATGTGCATTTTTAAAACAGTGAAATTATTGCAATTTATAAATGGAAGCATCAGACGCAACTTGGCTGCTATGTTATGTTTGAAATTCCATATTTGCCCTTTGTGGTGTAAAAGAGCAGCTCAACTGCAATTTTGACATTGGGCTCGCCAAGTTGGATTTCGGGTTTGAGCTCTTACTTGGACCCTGCTAGCGCTTGTGATAGTTTTATTTTTACGTTCTTATATTATATATGAAACTTTGTTATCCTCAATGTTTAAGGTTTTAGTTAATTATATTTCAGTATACTAAATTATTATTTTTATACTATAAATCAAATTAGGGATATAATTAAGGGTTCATTTATATTAGGCATAATTATAGGACTGTATCTTTCCAATTTCTCTTTTCTTTCATCTCAACTATTCACACACAACTCACGATGCTCCTATGCTTCCCCTGGTTGATCATCCTCAACTGCCCACCGCTTCTCAATTGTGATTAAGAATCAAAGAATATCATATTTTCAGATTCACAAGAAAATAATAAATTCTTTGATTGAATCACTTGAATTCCCACTGGAAATAATAATGGAAAGAGTTCAGAATTTCAAACACAGATAGAAATCAAGCAACAAATGGTGGTGGCGAGATACTCACTTTTTGATATCTCAATTTCTTTCGAGCTATGACATTTTGTATGTAGATCACTTCTTCAATTGTTTATTCTCGAAACCCTATTTTTTGGGGATTATTACGTTTTTATGCCACGTAGGAAACCTTTTGTAGTCAAATATTTTTTTCAATATAAATTATAGTTTAATTGTAGTATAAATATAGTAATTTTGTAGATACTCTTAAAAATAATACAGCTTTATTTACTTAAACTGATTTGTAGTTTATTTGAAGAAATTGTGTAGGTCAAGAGAAAATTTTGTAGTCAACATTTTTTTCAACATAGATCTTAGTTTAATTAGTATAAATGTAGTAATTTTGTAGTTACCCTTAAAAATAATACAGCTTTATACAATACTAAAAAGTTTATTTGTAATTTTTTTTATAGATGAATAGAAAATTTTGTAGTCAATATTTTTTTTCAACATAGATCGTAGTTTAATTGTAGTATAAATGTAATAATTTTGTAGATACCCTTAAAAATAACACAGCTTTCTATACTACTAAAACTCATTTGTAGTTATTTGTAGATAAATATAGGAATTTTATAGATAACATAAAATCAGACTTTCTCTTCTCCATTCCTTCTTCTTCTCAAAAAATACAAAGACGAGGCTCATTTTTTATAATCAGATTTTTCCCATTCAATTGTAGCATGATTGAGATTTTGGACATGATGGGGTGTTATTGATGAGGTATTGTTCTATATTTTTATTTTTTTGATTTGTGTATTGAGAAAAAAAATGAAGAACAGATTTGATTTCAGTTTGTTGAAGCTTTTAGTTTTTTTTTTTTTTTTTGAATTATGAAAACAAATCCAATGGCTTTGCCTACCAATCAAATTTGATATGGAAAAAAATACGCAGATGAGAAATCTTCTTTCCCTTTTTAAAAATTGAATTTAATGTAGAATCAGTTAATATCAAGATTCTCTCCTTAATTTTAGCGCTTTTTTAGGGAATATTCTGCCATTTTAATGCATAACAGTCGAATGGTATATAAATTATAGTAAAAGTGTGGACTGGACGGGTAATTAACAAACTATGCACATTTAGGGTAATAAGGTTTCATATATGGTATACTTAGGAAAAAAATCCTATGGCGTGGGATAGCTATTTTTTAAAGTGGTATTTACTTTTTATCTGATATTTCTAATGCTGATAAAAAATAACCACTAGTCTATTAAAATTAATATGAAAAGACATTTATTACCCTTTCCTTCCCAAGCGAAAATATGCCGATGCATTCATTTTATTAATTACCTCAAACGTTATCCCCTTTCGTTGCTCAAACGAAAACATCTGGACACTAAGCTTGAAATCAGCCAAAGGAGGGAAATAAGTAGGATCGATCAAGAAACCAACACCTTCATTTTCTTTAAAATGTGACGTTTCTGAAGCAACAGGAGGAAGCATAATTCATTGTTTGGTAAAAATATTACATATAAAATAATCAATACCAAATGGCTTTTCGGAGCATAAGTAAATAAGTTAAGGACATGTAATCCTAAAGTTAAGTTCAAAAGTTGAGGACATCTTGTCCTGAAGTTCTGAAGTTAAGTTCAAAAGTTAAGAACATGTAGTCATGAAGTCCTGAACTTAGAGTTCCAAGTTCAAAAGTTAAGGACATGTAGTCCTGAAGTCGTGAATTTAGATTTACAAGTTCAAAAGTAAAGGATATGTAGTCTTGAAGTTCTGAAGTTAATCAAAAGTTAAGGACACGAGCAGAAATATATTTTTGTCTCGGCAGTTTAAGTTTATTAAAAGTAGTGGCTAATTAAAGACTATAAATATTTTAAACAATAGCTTAAAAGTAAATACATGTATTATTAGTGGCTAACTGTGCACTTCGCCCTATTTTATTGGGATTGGGCTTACAAGGTGTTATGCAGTCCAGTAAGCTAAAAGAATGAAGTAAATTTTACTTCCTATAGCAAACGATTACTATATTTATTATAAATCAAAATAATTTCAGAATATTATTACCGATAGATACCTTTTTATTTTATAGCAAAATATGTATTTATTTATACCTACCATTGAGGCATGAAATACACCAAATATATATTCTCAATCCTCTCTCTTCTACACCAAACCGGCAGAATTGTGGGCGTCATCGTCGTGGTCGTCATCATAATCGTCGTCGACGTCAGAATCGTCAGTGTCATCATCCACTATTCACTCATCCTCTTAGGCGAACATATCTGGCCATGGCTACGCCGGAGAAGATTTGAGGGTTGTATTTGTGTTTTTTTTCATTTTTAATTTTAATACAATGTATACAGTATTTTGCTTGGTCGGAAAATGTCATTTTCGGCAAACATTTTCTCTTATTTGCTTTTTTAGTCGCGTACAATGATACAAATATATTATATTATATGCAAATACACTCAAATATATTATATTTTTTGTATAAATGTATTTTTTTCGCATGTATATATTTGTTCCGAATATCTGTATTTTTTGTAATACAACCGAATATCATTGTGTTCTGTGATTTTTTGTTGTTTCAATACAGTCAAATTGAATATGGTGAACTGAATACAACATATAATAGTCTCCATGGTGAATCTAATATTCTCTCCTTCTGTTTTTTTATTATCTTGAGTCGAGGGTCTTTCGAAAACATCCTCTCTATCCCTTCAGGTAGGGGTAAGGTCTGCGTACACACTATCCTCCTCAAACCCAACATGTAAAAGTTTATTGTGTTGTTGTTGTTGTTGTTGTTGTTGTTGTTGTTGTATAATAGTGAAGAGTAAATATATGTGAATCGAATACAATATATACAATCAAATCGAATATAATGGTATACACCGTATTTCTTGATTAGCTCATTGTATTTATAAATATAGTCAAGCAAATATATGAAATGCAACACAGTAGCAACAAAATTTATGTAGAATTGATTTTGTTGAGTTAAATTAGGAGTGATACATGCTAATTGATCCTCTTTTCGTTATTAAATATCCGAATTTCCCCTTTTTAGGCAAATTCCGCTACTATATTCATGAATACAGTAGCACAAATACAACAAATACAGTTGCACAGCTGGACTCCCCTATTTTTAGGCAAATTCCACTTTTGTATTCATGAATACAGTAGAGCGAATACATCGAATATAGTCGTGTATCAGCAAATTTTATGTACAATTGGTTTGTTGAGATAAATTAAGAGTGGTACACGCTAATTGATCATATTTCTTTTATTAAACAACTAGATTCCTCTATTTTGTAGATAAACTCCACTACTGTATTCACGAATACAGTATTGTGATATAGTGAATACAACCGCATAACAACTAAATAGTACTTATAAGAAGTAATTATGTATATGATAACTATAGGAAGTTAATAGTCATTAAATCATAGTAGTTTCTCAAATTTTCTCAAGAATGAACAATGTGATAATATGAGAAGAATAAGATCAGTGTGAAAAAAAAAGTTTCAACCTTTACCGAAAAGTTATACTGCGTAAATAAGGTAATAATATAATTTTTTTGTACGCGTATAAAATTTTGAACTCATTTAACATAAGAAAAATTGTCATGTGATCAGGAGGTTGGGGATTCGAGTCGTAGATGTTTGTGGTCCGGTCTTTCCCCAAACCTGATGTGATGACTCGGCCCATCGTCGAGTGAGTTACCGTCCTTTTTCCCCATATTATGTTGCTCTATGTTTCAATATCAGTATTTGAGTCGATTGGGTAAAATTGTATTGGTTTTAGTTGGAAATGAAGCAATTAGTCTCTTAAAGGGGAGCTTGTTTTGGAAAAGTCAAGCGGATATTGACTTATGAGTTAGAGGGCTCGGATATGGATTCTAATGATTCAGTTAGCTTCAGGGGATAATTTGTGACTTAGGAGTGCGATCGGAATAGAATTTGGAGGTCTGACATAGAATTGGGCTTGAATCGGCGAAGTTAGTGTTTTGGCGAATTTCGGTTAGAAGGTGAGATTTTGATCAGGGGTAGGAATGGAATTCCAAGAGTTTCAGTAGCTCTGTTATATAATTTTGGATGTACGGGTAAAATTTCAGGTTATTTGGAGGTTTTTTGGTCGGGTTTTTGACCGAATGTGTGTTTCGGAAGTTTTGAAGAAACTTAGGCTTGAATCCGTAGTGAATTGATGATTTTGGTGTTGTTTGGCATATTTTGATGACTGGAACAAGTTTGTATGATATTTTGGGGTATGTTGGTACCTTTGGTTAAGGTCCCGGGGGCCTTGGGATGAATTTGGGTGGTCAAACAGACCAAATTTAGCTATTTTTAAGTTGGAGGTTGCAATAGTAACATGGACGCGTTCGCGTAAGGTTGGGGAACTGTGGATCATGATCTCATAGACCCTATTGCGTTCGCATAGAACATTTTTGAATTTTCGAGTCATCGCGATCTCATGCTTAGTGCTGCGATCGCATAGAGGAAAAACTGGGCGAACAGAAGGTTTATTATGTTATTTCATCCGCTAACCAAGTTTATTTTTCTTCATTGTTAAGCGACCTTTGGGAGCTTTTGATGCTATTTTAAAAGGGTTTTGACTGGGAATTGATTGGAGGTAAGTCTCGTGACCTAAAAATGCTATTTTATTGAAGAATCAACCTTTAATTCTTAGAAAATTGGGTGAAATTTTGAAGAACTAGGGCTTGGGTTTTGAAATAAAAATTTGGTATTTGATGGGGCATTTTAACTCCGATTTTGATGAATTTGATATGTATAGACTCGTGGAGAGGCGAGGAATCTGGTGATGTGAATTTCGTATTTTTTTTAGAAGTGGACATGGGGCTCGGGTTTTGCCAACTTCGTGATTTTTGTTAATTTTTGAGTCTTTTCGATTGGGTTATGTTCTCTTAGCCTATTGTGACGTATTCCTTGTGGTTTTGGTCAGATTCTACGCACGAGGAGGTTGATTTGCGGGGGAAGCTCAAGGCGAGCTAGGATTTTCGCCGGCTTGAGGTGAGTAAAAAATGATGTTATGAGGGTTTGAAATCCCGTATTTGCACTATGTAGTGCTATGTTGAGATGAGATATACGCTGTTTGATCAGCGTGGTAATGTTACCACTGGGTATTCGGACTCGATCCATCCCGATTGATGACTCTACTGTACATTTAATTGAGACTGAGTTAATATCAGTATATTTTGGGCTAGTTGCCATGTTTGGGGCCTTGTGCCGATCTATAGAACCCTTAGGGGGGCATGTTGAGCTAGTTGACCTCACTTTACGTGTCGACATCATACTCTCAGTCATATTCTTAATTGTAAAACATAATATGAACCGACTTTAGGAATTTGCATGCTAAATGAGAAATACCTGGGGTTGGAACCCTGTCTTAGCTGAGTGGGCCCGAGAGTCCAAGTCTATATTGACTGAGAGGGGTTAAGGATCCCATAGTGAGGGTATTTGATATACACCGGATCGGGCTGCACGCGCAACTATATATATATATATATATATATATATATATATATATATATATATATATATGTGTGTGTGTGTGTGTGTGTGTGTGTGTGTGTGTATGCGCGCGCGCGCGTGTGGAATACTTATATATAGTATTATAATACCTTATAATTATGTATAAATGTGTATATATACAATATAATGAAATAGTGTATAAATTCTAATATGATAAGCACACCCCCATTGAGCGCAGTCAACTATTATTATTTGATCGGGCTGCATGCCGCAATAGTATATACATATATACTATTATTGGATCAGGATGCACGCCGCAACAGTATTTTTGTACGGATCGGGCTGTGCGCCACAATAGTGTTGGTAAATTGTTGGACTTTGAGAGATATTCACTTGTTTTCCTTGCTTAGCTATTATTTACTGCCTTTACCGTTGGTTATAGAATTGTGTAGTGTTTTTACGAGAATTCTTACTTTCAGTTGTTGTTTATTGTTATTACTCACTAAGTCGGAGTACTCACTTTACTCCCTGCACCTTGTGTGCAGATACATGGATCCCGGAGTCATATCTGAGTTGTTGTTGCTACGCAATCTATTTATCAGAGTCATCGAGGTAGCTGTCTGGCGTCCATAGGACCCGATTTCTGCTTTTTTCTTTCTTTTACTTCTGTATCTAGACTTTCATATATATATATATATAGGATGTTGCTTAGTTGTATCTAGAGGCTCTGACTCATGACACTAGATTTGTTAGGGGCTGTATTGGCATTATTACGGTCTCCGTACTGCTTTTATTTATTATCACAGATTAAAATTTTGCTTAACTGATAATTTACATTGAAATAGCTGATAAGGAGTTTCGTATTTGGGGTTGACAGTGTTCGAAAGGTCGGGCTTGCCTAATAAGGTGTTCGGCGCCATCACAACCGGGGTTTGGATCGTGACAAGTTGGTATCAGAACCTGGGTTACTAGGTCTCATGAGTCATGAGCCGGTTTAGTAAAGTCTCGTAGATCTGTACAGAGACGTCTGTACTTTCCCCGGGAGGTTGCAGAACATTTAGGAAAACTTCATATTCTTGAAATTCTTGTCGTGCGACTTTTTTGATCCGAGAACTAAATTTCTATATTCTATTCTCTCGTATATGGCGAGAACCTATTCTACCAGACGTGGAAGACGACCACCAATACCACCCCCTCGAGGTCGTGGACGCGGTCGTGGTCGAGGCGGAGTAGCAGAGGAAGTATCTGTTGACCCACCAATTGCCTCAGTTTAGGGCCAGACTCTAGTTATTGATGCTCCAGCAATACCTGTGCAGGCACTAGCAGTGCCCATTATGATTTCGGGTATCTGGGAGACATTGGCCTAAGTACTATCAGTTTGCACTGGCCTAGCCCAGGTAGTCTCAGCCACCACTAAAGTGGCTACTTCTCAGGCAGGGGGAGGCAGTCAGACCCCCGCTGCTCGCACGCCTGAGCAGATGACACAGGGTTTACAGATACTGGGAACAGCTCTAGCTTAGCCGATGGTACCAATTCAGGATTTTGTGGTTCCAGCTATGCCAAATGATGAGCAGCGTCGTCTCGAGAAGTTTAGTAGGCTTCAACCTCCAGTTTTCAATGGTGCTTAGGGGGAGGATGCCCAGGGGTTTCTTAACAAGTATCAGCGTATTCTTTGGATGGTAGGATTTTGGAGTCCAGCGGGGTAGCATTCACCGCATTTTAGTTCACTGGGCTGCCTTCACATGGTGGGAGGCATATGAGCGGCATAGGCTGGCAGGTGCACCGCCTTTGTTATAGAAGGAGTTCTCCACTATCTTTTTGGAGAAGTGGGTACCACGGTCACATAGGGAGGATATATGTAGGCAGTTCGAATGGCTTCGACAGGGAGACATGACTGTGACCTAGTATGAGGCAAGATTTTCTGAATTAGCCCGTCATGCCTCATGGATGGTTCCGACCGACAGTGAGAGGATTAAGAGGTTTTTAGATGGACTTAACTATCACCTTTGTATTCTGATGACTCGAGAGAGAGCCCTGGGTATTTCTTTTGAGGACGCAGTTGATATTGCTCATGATATTGAGTTGGATCGCCGTTAGGATAGAGATGAAAGGGAGGCCAAGAGGCCTTGAGGTTCTGGTAGCTTCAGTGGTGCTCCGTATAGGGGTTAGTTCTATCAGAGCAGAGGTCGATCATTCAGGCCTCCTTAGACAGCTCGCTCTGAGTATCGTGGGTCATTTTCAGGTCGGGGTTATTAGGGCTCTCATCGGAGTCAGCTATCTCTTAGTGCGCTCCCAGCGTAGAGTTCATCTCATGCCCCATCCGTTAGGGTTCATCCCGGTCGAGTGCATCAGCTAGCCGCTATAGCGCGAGGGGCTCCCTTCAGTCCTAGTTCCTAGCACCCGGGAGTTGCTACGAGTGTGGTGAGTTCGGCCATATGCGGAGTGAGTGTCCTCACCGTGCAGCCAGTTCATCTCAGCAAAGGGGCCAACCCTCATCTTCTAGCCCAGTATCTTTAGCACCCGCCCTGCCAGCTAGGGGTGAGAGATAAGCAGCTAGTGGCCACCCCATAGGGGGAGGCCGATAGGGTGATGGTCAGGCTTGATTCTATGCTCTTCAGATCCGGTCAGATCCTATTGCTTTGGATGCTGTTATCACATGTATTATTTCAATCTGCCACAGAAATGCCTCAGTTTTATTCGATCCCGATTCTACTTATTCCTATGTATCTTCATACTTTGCCCATCATTTGGGTACGACCCGAGGGTGTCTTGCTTTACCTGTGCACGTATCTACCCCGATGGGTAATACTATTGTTATGGACCATGTATATCGGTCGTGTCTTGTTACTATTAGGGGTCTGAAGACCCGGGTTGAGATGTTGCAGTTGAGCATGGTAGATTTTGATGTTATTGTGGACATGGATTGGCTATCTCTATGCCTTGATATTCTAGACTGTCACACTAAGACAGTCACATTAGCTATACCGGGTAGTTAGAGGATTGAGTGGCGTGGCATGACTAACTATGTTCCCAGTAGATGATTTCATTCCTAAAGGCCCAACGGATGGTTGGGAAGGGTTGTCTATCGTATTTGGCTTTTGTGAGAGATGTTGGAGCTGAGACTCCTAGCCTCGATTCTATTCACATTATGAGGGATTTTCCAGATGTGTTTCCAGCAGACTAGTCGAGCATGCCACCGGACAGGGACATTGATTTCGATACTGATCTGGTGCCGGGCACTCAGCCTATCTCTATTTCCCCTATCATATGACATTAGCTGAGTTAAAGGAGTTGAATGAGTAGTTTCAGGAACTCTTAGATATGGGGTTTATTCGTCCTAGTGTGCCACTGTGGGGTGCACTGATCTTATTTGTGAAGAAGAAAGATGGCAACATGAGAATCTGTATTGACTACAAGCAGCTGAACAAGGTGACAGTAAAGAATAAGTATCCACTACCTCGTATTGATGATTTGTTTGACCAGTTTCAGGGGGAAAGGGTATTCTCAAAGATCGATCTCCATTCAGGCTATCACTAGTTGAAGATTAGAGATTTAGATATTATGAAGACGACTTTCAAGACTAGATATGGGCACTATGAGTTTCTTGTTATTTCTTTTAGGATGACTAATGCCCCAACCACGTTCATGCACTTGATGAATAGTGTATTTCAGTTGAATTTGGATTCCTTTGTGATTATGTTTATTGATGACATCTTGGTGTACTCGCGTAGCCAGGAGGAGCATGCTCATCACTTGAGAGTGGTGTTACGGAGTCTGATGGAGTAGAAGCTTTATGCAAAATTTTCCAAGTGTGAGTTTTGGCTTGGTTCTGTGTCTTTCCTGGGGCACGTGGTGTCTAATGATGGTATTCAGGTTGATCCGAGAAGATAGAGGCAGTGCAGAGTTGGCCTAGAATGACCTCAGCCACGGAGATTCGTAGTTTCCTTGGGTTGGCAGGGTATTATCGTTGGTTTGTTCAAGGATTTTCTTCCATTGCATCATCATTGACCAAGTTGACTCAGAAGGGTGCTCCATTCGTGTGGTCCGAGGAGTGCGAGGAGAGCTTTCAGAAGCTGAAGACAACTTTGACCACGACTCCAATATTGGTATTGCCATCAGCTTCAGGTTCCTACACTGTGTATTATGATGTTTCTAGAGGTTAGATCGGATATGTGTTGATGCAGGAGGGTAGAGTTATTGCATATACTTCTCATCAGCTGAAGGCCCATGAGAAGAACTACCTGTACACGATTTGGAGTTGGCTTCCTTGTTCATGCTTTGAAGATTTGGAGGCAACTACTTATATGGCGTATCTTGTGAGGTGTATGCTGATCATTGCAGCCTTCAACATTTGTTTAAATAGAAGGATCTTAATTTGAGGTAGCGGAGGTGGCTTGAGTTACTCAAGGATTATGATATTACCCTTTTGTATCACCCGGGGAAGGCCAATGTGGTGGCCGATGCCTTGAGCCGGAATGCGGTTAGCATGGGTAGCTTGGTGTACATTCCAGTTGGGGAGAGGCCCTTTGCAGTCGATGTCCAGGCTTTGGCCAATCAGATGGTGAGGTTAGACATTTCAGAGCCTAGTCGGGTGTTGTCTTGCGTTGTTTCTTGGTCTTCCTTGTATGACCACATTAGAAAGCGCCAATATGATGATCCACATTTGCTTTTCCTTAAGGATAAAGTTCAACATGATGATTCCAGGGATGTGACCATTGATAGTGATAGTGTGTTGAGTATGCATGGCCGGATTTGTGTGCCCAATGTGGATGGGCTTCGGGAGTTGGTATTGGAGGAGGCCCATAGCTCGTGGTATTCTATTCATCCAGGTGTTGTGAAGATGTATTAGGATTTAAGACAACATTATTGGTGGAGGAGAATGGAGAAGGATATTGTGAGTTAGGTAGTTCGGTGTCTCAACTGTCAACAAGTCAAGTATAACCACCAGATGCCCGGTGGTGTACTTCAACACTTGGATATTCCCGAGTGGAACTGGAAGAGGATTACTATGGATTTTGTGAGTGGTCTTCCTTGAACACCGAGGAAGTTTGATTCGATTTGGGTGATTGTGGATCGACTCACCAAGTCCGCGCACTTTATTTTGGTGTGTACTACATATTCTTCGGAGCGATTAGCAGAGATTTTCATCTGGGAGATTGTTCGATTGCATGGGGTCCTAGTTTATATTATCTCGGATAAAGGTACGCAATTCACTTCCTAGTTTTGGAGAAATTTTCAGCGGGAGTTGGGTACACAGGTGGAGTTGAGCACAACATTTCATCCTTGGACGGACGGACAATCCGAGCGTACTATTCAGATATTGTAGGAAATTTTGCGAGCATGCATTATTGATTTTGGAGGCTCTTGGGCTGAGTTCTTACCACTTGCAGAGTTTGCTTACAACAAAAACTATTAGTCCAACATAGAGATGGCACCGTACGAGGCTTTATATGAGAGACGGTGTAGATCTCTGATTGGTTAGTTTGAGCTCGGCGAGTTTAGTTTATTGGGGACAGAGTTGGTGCAGGATGCCTTAGATAAGGTGAAGGAGATCCAGGAGAGACTTTGTACAACTTAGTCGCGTCAGAAGAGTTATACGTACCGGAAGGTTTGAGATGTATCTTATATAGTGGGCGAGAAGGTCTTGTTAAAGGTTTCGCCCATGAAGGGCGTTATGAGGTTTGGGAAGAAAGGGAAGCTCAGCCCGTAGTTCATAGGGCCTTTTGAGATTCTTAGGAGGATTGAGGAGGTAGCCTATATGCTTGCTTTGCCACCCAGCCTATCGGGAGTTCATCTCGTATTTCATGTATCTATGCTCGGAAGTATGTTGGGGACCCGTCTCATGTGTTGGACTTCAGTACAATTAAGTTGGATGGTGATTTGACCTATGATGTGGAGCTAGTGTTTATTATGGGTCGTCAGGTTTGAAAGTTGAGATCAAATGATATAGCTTTAGTGAAGGTGTAGTGGAGAGGTCGGCCCGTGAAAGAGGCTACTTGGGAGACGAGCAGGAGATGCAGAGCAAATATCCTCACCTATTTGAAGCTTGAAGTATATTTGTTGACCTGCTCGAGGACGAGCGTTTGTTTTAGTTGGGGAGGCTGTGATGGACCCTTCGTCACATGAGTTACCGCCCCGTTTTTCCCATATTATGTTGCTCTATGTTTTAATGTCAGTAGTTGAGTCGATTGGGTAGAATTAGATTGGTTTTAGTTTGAAATGAAGCAATTAGTCTCTTAATGGGAGCTTATTTTGGAAACATCAACTGGATGTTGACTTATGAGTTAGAGGGCTCGGATGTGGATTTTGATGGTTCGTTTAGCTTCGGGGGATGATTTGTGACTTAGGAGTGCGATCGGAATGGAACTTGGAGGTCCGGCGTTGAATTAGGCTTGAACTGGCGAAGTTAGTATTTTGGCGAATTCAGATTGGTAGGTGAGATTTTGATCCGGGGTCGGAATAGAATTTTGAGAGTTGCAGTAACTCCGTTAGGTGATTGTGGATGTGAGGGTAAAATTTCAGGTCATTTGGAGGTGTTTTGGTTAGGTTTTTGATCGAATGTGTGTTTCGGAAGTTTTGAAGAAACTTAGGCTTGAATCCATGATGAATTGATTATTTTGGTGTTGTTTGGCGTATTTTGATGATTGGAACAAGTTCGTATGATATTTTGAGGTATGTTCATGCCTTTGGTTGAGGTCCCGGGGGCTCAAGTTGAATTCGCGTGGTCAAATGAACAAAATTTAGCTATTTTTAAGCTGCAGGTTGCAGCAGTTATTGCAGAAGAAAAAATGGCCTATGCAATCGCATGCACTGAGTCGCGATCGCATAACACTGGGAAGTAAAGTAACGCGATCACAGGGTATCTTCTGCGTTATCATATGAGGAATTTAGGGGCAGCATGATATTGTACTACTCGTTTGCATAGAACATGGACGCATTCGCGTAGGGTTGGGGAATTGTGAATCGCGATCGCATAGACCCTGTTGCATTCACATAGAACGTTTTTGAATTTCTGAGAAATTTTTCATCGCGATCGCATGCCTAGAGTTGCGATCACATAGAGGAAAAACTGGGCAAACAAAAGGTTTATTATGTTATTTCATCTGCGAACCAAATTTATTTTCCTCCATTGTTAAGCGACATTGGGAGCTTTTGATGCGATTTTCAGAGGGTTTTGACTGGTAATTGATTGGAGGCAAGTCTCATGACCTAGAAATGCTATTTTATTGAAGAATCAACCTTTAATTCTTGGAAAATTGGGTGAAAATTTGAAGAACCAGGGCTTGAGTTTTGAAATGAAAATTTGGGATTTGAGGGCGCATTTGAACTTCAATTTTGATGAATTTGATTTGTATAGACTCGTGGCGAGACGAGGAATTCGGTGATGTGAATTTCGTAATTTTTCGAGAAGTGGGCCTGGGGCTCGAGTTTTGCAAACTTCATGATTTTTATTAATTTCGAGTCTTTTCGATTGAGTTATATTCCCTTAGCCTATTGTAACGTATTTCTTGTGATTTTTGGTTAAATTCTACGCACGAGGAGGTCTATTTGCGGAGAAGCGCAAGGCGGGCTAGGATTTCGGCCGGCTTGAGGTGAGTAATAGTTATAAATGATGTTTTGAGGGTTTAAAACTCTGTATTTGTACTATGTAATGCTATGTTGAGATGAGATACGTGCTATTTGATGAGCTTGGTAATGTTACCGCTTGGGATTCGGACTCGGTCCATCCCGATTGTTGACTCTACTGTACATTTGACTGAGACTAAGTTTATATCAGTATATTTTGGGCTAGTTGCCTTGTTTGGGGCTTTGTGCCGATCTATAGAACCCTTAGCGGGCATATTGAGCTAGTTAACCTCACTTTACCTATCAACATCATACTCCCAGTCATATTCTTAACTGTAAACATAATATGAACTTGCCTTAGGAACTTGCACTCTAAATGAGGAATACCTGGGGTTGAAAACCCTGTCTTAGCTGAGTGGGCTCGAGAGGCCAAGTTTATATTGACTGAGAGGGGTCAAGGATCCCATAAAGAGGGTATTTGATATATACCGGATCGGGCTGCACGCCACAGTAGTATATATATATATATATATAACTGTATGCCGCAGAAGTATATTATATTGATCAGACTGCACGCCGTGATATAGTATATGGATCGGACTGCACGCTGCAGTATTATAGCGCTTGGGCTGAAGGAGCCCCTCATGAGTCTCCACACCCCAGTGAGCGCAATCGACTATTATTATTGGATCGGGCTGCACGTCGCATCAGTATAACATATATATAATATTATTGGATTGGGCTGCACTCCGCAACAATATTTTTGTACGGATCGGGATGCGCACCGCAGTAGTATTGGTAAATTATCGGACTTTGAGAGATATTGACTTGTTTTCCCTGCTTAGCTGTTATTTACTACCTTTACCATTGGTTATAGAACTGTGTAGTGTTTTTACGAGAATTCTTACTTTCAGTTATTATTTATTGCTATTACTCACTGAGTCGGAGTACTCACTTTACTCCCTGCACCTTAACAACAACAACAGCAACTACCCAGTATAGTCCCACAAGGTGGGGTATGGGGAGGGTAATATGTACGCAGGCCTTACCCCTACCCGATAGAGCAGGGAGGCTGTTTCCAATCGACCCTCGGCGCATGGACACTTTACTCCATGCACATTGTATGCAGATATAGGGATCCCGGAGGCATAACTGAGTTGTTGTTGCTGCCCAGTCTATTTATCGGAGTCATCGAGGTAGTTGTCTGGCGTACGCAGGACCCGATTTCTCCTCTTGTCTTTCTTTTACTTCGCATCTAGACTTTCATATGTATAGGTTGTTGCTCAGTTGTATCTAGAGGCTCTGACTTGTGACACCAGATCTGTTAGGGGCTGTAATTGCATTTTTACGGTTTCCATACTACTTTTATTTATTATCACAGATTGAAATTTTGCTTAACTGATGATTTAAATTCAAATAGCCGATAAAGAGTTTCGTATTTGGGGTTGAGAGTATTCGAAAGGTCGGGCTTGCTTAACAAGGTGTTGGGCGCTATCATGACCGGGGTTTGAGTCGTGATACCTGCCGCATAGGAAAAATTTAGTACACCGAGCTGTTTTTTTTTTTTAAATAAGAAAAATACACATTCAAATCTCACGTATGACAAATTTTGAATGTTTTTTAATTCTCTTATGCCACTGGTTGCAGGCATAATCTATGATTGGTTGAACATGTTGAAAGGGTTGAAGTATGTCTGTAACATTGAATGGTTGAAGTGTAATTCATAAATTGAATGATAGTTCTTTGTTAAATTTGTGATAGGTGCAAGGTTTGGTTTCAAAAGGTATTTGTTTACTTATTTATTCTATACCAAGAAAAAAAAGTTTTTAAAAACGTAGTTATATGAGGAACGTACAAAAGAGATATGGTGATATAGACAAATGGAAGTTCATCCTTGGACTTTTCAACAAATACGGAAGGAAATTTGACAAAATATCCCTAGAAATAGCTACAACTCCTCTCTTTGGTCAACCTAAGGTTGACAATCTAGTCTTTCCTCTCTATAAAGAGTGTGTTTGGTAGGAATTTCCAATTTTCCCATGTTTGGTTGGCTTAAATATTTTGGAAAATATTTTCCTTATCAATTCATTTTCCTCCAATTGGAGGAAAATGTTTTCCTTATCAAAAGAAGGGAAAACATTTTCCAAAGCTCCTTCTCAACCATTCTCACCCTCACCAACCCACCCCACCCCCTTTCCAAAAAACAGTTTTTTTTAGAAAAATTTCAGTTTTTCCGTTACCATCCACCCTACTACCCCTCCACCCCACCCCGCAAAAAAATTTCTTTTACCTTAATTTTTTTTTCTATAATTTTAAATTTCTGTTTTCTTATTTTTTTGCACCACCCACCCTCACTCCCTACCCCCCACCCCCACCCTCCCTCCACACCCCCCCCCCCCACAAAAAAAATTACTTTTTTTTTGTAATTTAAATTTTTATTTTTTTTCGATTTACTGCCCCCCCCCCCCCCCCCCCCCCCCCCCCCCCCCCCCCCCCCCCCCCCCCCCCCCCCCCCCCCCCCCCCGAAAAAATTTTAAAATATATTTTTCAGTTTTTAATTTTATTATTTATCATTTAAATACTCAATATTTTACAAGTTCCAAAATTATGAGTTCGGAAGTTTACGGGTTTAGAAATTATAAATTTACCGATTCGGAAATATGCGATTTTTGCGTTAAAAAGTAAAGCATCACATTAGTTCCTTTAGATTATGTCAATTTTTAGAGACTTCAGGAAGGGGAGGGGTGGGGGAGGGTTAGGAGAGTTGCAAAAAAAAATTCTAAAAAAACTATTTTTTACTCTCTAACCAAACATAGAAAATATTTTCCGGAAAATGTTTTCCACTTACCAACCAAACAAGAGAAAATAAGTGATAAAATCACTCATTTTCCATGAAAATATTTTCTAGGAAAATATTTTCCATGGAAAACATTTTTCTTCATACCAAACACACCCAAAAAGAAAATGTAATGTAATTTTCAGATATAAAGAAGGAAAACAATACTTAATTTAAAATAATTTTTACTTCCTATAGCAAAAGTTAACATCTTATTTATTTTAAATAAATATCATCTTAAAAAATTATATTCTATAGATACCTTTTAATATTTATAGCAAAATATCTAATTTTGGTTACTTATTATCCCCTAGCCACTAAATACGCTATTCAATTACACTATTTTCTTTCTCTCTCTACTTTGATACATGCTATTTTCTTCCCTCGTTCCCCGAAAATACGATGCTCAATCTCAAAATTTCTCTCAACCATATCACCTACAATTAGTCAAAAACCCCACGCTCTTTCCTCTCTACTCTCTCTCTAGGGCGACAAGGTGTAGAATAAGCTTCCATAGATGCGCAACCCTTTCCATCAAGTTAACATCAAAAGGGTTAAGGTTGAATCTCAAAAGACTTTGTTTGGATCTCGTTTCCGGATCGGATAACGACGTATCTCGTAGATGATGCGCTTCCGATTATCGGAGTTCGGACTGCCATATTTAGGTTGCTTGCTCTGCGCCCTTCACTTCAATTGTGGTGTTCTCAGCATCATGATTCCCTCATTTTTTCGTTTACGGGCTCAGTGCGATCTTAGGGTTCTGAATACATTACCTGAATCCCATGTATATCTCTAATTAATGATGATTTTAGTACTTTTCAAATGAAGCTAAGATGAGTATTTTGAAAACTGAGGCGCTAATTGGTAATTTATTGTATCAGATTTGGAGACCTGTCGGGGCTGAGCAACTTGATTTTCTATTAATATATTTTAATGTATTTTCATATATTTCATTATCTATTTTTTAATTGTAATTCAATGTATCTCGCTATATTTCATATATTTTATTATATTTATTATCTTTTTTCCCATTGTATTTCAATGTATCCCGATGTATACTATGCATTTTATTGTATTACTGTCTCGCCATATGCCATGAACGTATTCATATATTTTTTAATTAATACTCCCTCCATTTCATATAAAATGAGGTACTTTCCTTTTTAGTATGTTCCAAAATAAATACTGTAATACATTTCTAAAATTAGAAATAATTCAACTTTAAACTCCTCATTTTACCCATTTTACCCATAATGAGAAGCTTTTATAACCTCACAAAAGTCATGGCCCCACAAAGCTTTACCCCTTAAGCTTTTAAGACCACAAATTTAAAAATCTTTCTTTTTTACTTATACTCCGTGCCAAGTCAAACTACCTCATTTAATTTGAAACTAAGGGAGTATAATTTATGTATTCAGATATATTATATAATTTCTCTGAAGATTGCTATGTTTTTGAGATTTTTTTTGGCTGAGAATCTTTTTTATAACTGGAAATACAAAATTTGTGTGTTGTAATTGAGTTTGTTGAGTTATATTAGGAGTCTATTATGTTAATTAATTTACTTTCCGTTTAAAAACAGTGTAATCCCCTATTTTACGAGGTGAATATACTCGAATACAATAATATGTCCAGCTGTAATCACATGTTTCACGCCATGAATACAACAACTGATTAGCTAGATGTGACGACCCGGCCCGTCGTCACGGTAATTACCACCCCGTTATGTTGCAAATACATGTTTTATGGTTTTATATCAGTGTTAGAGTCTATCGAGTGAGCTAGGAGTGATTGGGATTGGAAATGAGGCATATAGCCTTTGTGAAGGAAACTTGAATAAAGAAAGTCAACCCGGAGTTGACTATTTGGTTAGAGGGCTCGGAATCGGATTCTGATGATTCGGTTAGTTCCGGGAGGTGATTTGTGACTTAGGGGAGCGATCGAAATTGAATTTGGAGGCCCGGTGTAGAAATAGGCTTGAATTGGCTAAGGTTGAATTTTGGCGAAATTCGAATGGTAGGTGAGATTTTGATTCGGGGGTCGGAATGGAATTCCGACAGTTGCAGTAGCTCCGTTAGGTGATTTTGGATGTGCCTGCAAAATTTCAGGTCATTCGGACGTCGTTTGGTCGGGTTTTTGATTGAATGTGCAATTTGGAATGTTTTAAGGAATTTAGGCTTGAATTCGATGCGAATTATGAGTTTTGATGTTGTTAGACGTGTTTTGAGGATTGGAGCAAGTTCGAATAAGGTATTAAGATGTGTTGGTGTGTTTGGATGAGGTCCCGGGGCCTCGGGGTGTTTTCGGATGGTTAAACGGAAGAAAATCATGGAAATTGCAGGCTGGGATCCTGTTTCTGTTGTTTCCGCTCCTGCGGAATTATGGGCGCAGGAGCGAGTCCGCAGAAACGGATATTGGAGCGCAGAAGCGCTTGTGATCGCGGAAGCGGAGCTGAGCCCGCAGGTGCGGTGCGACCCAATGATCGCAGAAGCGGACGAGGGCAATTGGGGCATGGTCCGCAGAAGCGGACGTTTCTCCGCTTGGGCGATACCGCAGAAGCGGTCAAGGACGCGCAGAGGCGGATTTTTCCGCAGAAGCGGAAGCTTCTTCGCAGAAGCGGGACCGCTTAAGCGGCCCTTGGTTCGCAGAAGCGGAAGTGGCCGGCTAGGCCTGGAACCGCAGAAGCGACCCTTCGGTCGCGGATACGGAAGCATAGAAGCGGAAAATGTTCCGCAGAAGCGAAAATCGCTGTAAGTAAGTGTATCAGAAGTTAGAAAAATTTCAGAAACATTTTAACATTTGGGGGTCTCGGCTTAAGGGCGATTTTGGGCGATTTTGAGGAGGAAATCAAGGGAAATCATCAGGTAATCAACTATGAACTCATATTATGATTAGTATTGATAATATCATGCAATTATATCATGAAAATGGAAGAATTTGGGGTAATTATGGAGGATTTAGCCCTAGTCTTGGACTTTAGAAAATCAAGGTTTTGAACGGGCAAATGGAGTCCGATTTTGGTAAAATTGATATGCTTAGACTCGTATTGAGATGAGGGTTCCGAATATGTGACCTTCGTGATTTTTCGGCAAGCGTACCGAAAGTCGGGTTTTGACAACTTTGGGAATTTTGATGTAAATTGAGTTGTATTGATTGGGTGTCGTCCCATTGGCCTAATTTGTTGTGTTTCTACTGTATTTGATCAGATTCTATGCGTGCGGAGCTTGATTCTCGTGGCAAGGGCATTTCGGAGTAATCGTCGCGCCGTATTGAGGTGAGTAATAGATGTGGGTGATGACCGACGGGTTCGAAACCCCGGTATACCACTTTGTGACGCTGTATAGCGGCGAGACACGTACTCTCTTGTGAGTGCGGGGTCGATTGTGATTTGGAGACTATATATTAGTCCAACCTGTTGATACTGTATTATTGGCTATTCTAGAGCCGTCGAACCTCCTTCTCGGATGGTTGCATATATATATACATTGTGATAATGGCTACTCTTGAGCCGAGGAACCCCCTTCTTGGGCGGTTGAGTATACATGTGGGCCGTGAGCCAGTTATTGGATCCCGCGAGGATCGTTATCATTGTCTTATCATATAGACATGCTAGTTTACTACTAGTCCGCAGCTATTTTTGTATTATGCTAATTCCAATCTCTGGAACTTGATATTACTGTTTTCCAACTGAAAAATGATAAAAGTGTTTTCAAAAACTATTTTGATCCTGCGAGGCTGTATCTGCATATTAGCTGACTAGTAGTGGATCGGGCTGCGCGCCGCAGCAGGATATATGTTGGATCGGACTGCACGCCGCAGGAATATCTCTATGAGATGTGCTTGGGCTGTAGGAGCCCCTCCGGAGTCCGAACCCCCACAGTGAGCACGGGTACCCAAAATTGGAGTCGGGCTACACGCCGTAGCGGTCATATCATGCATTGCATTGCATTTAGCTACATCTGCTAGTTGTTATGCTATTTATTGGAAATTGTTGGTACAGGTATAGAGAATATTGATTCTATGACAGGGTAGCTGATTATAGCTTTACATAGTGCTTTATTGCGGATTTCTTATCTGCGCTGTCTTACTCTTGTTTATTACCACTCAGTCTGGCAGTACTCATTTTACTCCCTGCACCTTGTGTGCAGATCCAGGTACCTCTCAGCAGTGATCCAGTAGCTGTGCGAGGCGACGTTTGTGGATATTCGAGGTAGCTGCAGAGTCCGCAGGACCCGATATTCCTTCCTACTGTCTTTTGATTTTGTATTGACATTTCTTTCCGCACTTGGTATTCTTGTAAACCTTTTATACTCATGTTCAGTAGAGGCTCATGACTCTTGACCCTTGGTCTATGGGAATTAAGGTATTATGGGACTTGGTTCCCCGTTTTCAGTATATGTATCACTATTATTTCTTGAATTAATTTGCTTAAATGGGTTAAAGAGAGCTTCTAGCTCCGTGGTTGGTATGGATTGGTCAGGCTGGCTTAGCAATGTGCTGGGCGCCATCACGACCGGATTTGGGGTCGTGACAAGTTGGTATCAAAGCCTAGGTTTACTAGGCCTCCTGAGTCTTGAGCCGGTTAGTAGAGTCTTGTGGATCGGTACGGGGACGCCTGTACTTATCCTCGGGAGGCTGCGAACCTTTAGGAAACACTTCACATTTCTTGGAATTCTTATCGTGCGTACTCGATTCAGCTTGAGATACATTTTTGAAATTCCTTCCACACGTTTGTGTACGCATCGAGCGCTCAGTAATATAATTGTCTTATGGCTTGCAATTCCCCGATCGAGGGGCGAGACATAATCTCCGTGAGTTCATGTTGGGCCAGTCGGGAGGACTCGAGGCCAGATCATTGTCTATGGCTTGAGCACCAAGGTACTAATTCCGCGAGCCGGTATTATGAAGTTCATACAATCGGTACTGATCCTTATTGTGCAAATGGCAGTTTGATAATGGGAGAGCTGTAAGGTATTCAGTTCTTATTGTGATTTGATATGTAGCCCTATCTATGGGCGTGGGGTGGTCGGCGGACCCTGCAGCTCGCACGCACTCGATCCGGTTGTTCGGGGACTTCGGACGCCAGCAGGTCGTCCCCGCTCGGTGGTTGCACCGGTTATTCCTCCGACTGCACCAGCTCTCCGGCTCCAGAGCATATGGTTCGAGTTATGCCCGAGGACGAGCGGCGTCGTCTCGAGAGGTTTGGTAGACTCCAGCCACCCCATTTCAGTGGCGTTGAGGGCGAGGATGCCCAGGGTTTCTTGGATAAATGTCAGAAGATGCTGCGTACGGCTGGTATTCTTGAGTCCAGCGGAGTTTCATTTACTACATTTCAGTTCACTGGTCCCGCATTTGATTGGTGGGAGGAGTTTGAGAGGCGTAGGCCTGCAAGAGCAGCACCTCTCACATGGCAGCAGTTCTCTACTCTCTTTCTAGAGAAATATGTACCTCGGTCTCGTCGCGAGGAGCTACGTCGCCGGTTCGAGTGGTTGATTCAGGGCGACATGTCTGTGACTCAGTATGAGCTTAGATTCACTCAGTTGGCTAGGCATGCCACATGGATGATCCCCACTGAGAGGAAGAGGATCAGGAGGTTCATTGATGGCCTCAACTACTCTATCCGTATTCTTATGACCAGCGAGCGAGTTCTATCATCATCGTTTGAGCAGGTAGCTGATATGGCACGCTCCATTGAGGCGGATCGTCGCCGAGAGAGAGAGGAGCGGGAGGCCAAGAGGCCTCGTGGTTCTGGCAGTTTCAGTGGTGGTTGACAGGGGTTTCAGCAGGGTCAGTCATCACTTAGTGCCCTCCCAGCCCAGAGTGCAGCACCTACTTCTTCAGCCCAGGGTTCTTCTGCGGCGAGGGGTTCCCTTCAGTACCCTTCTCCGGCACCGGGTGCATGTTATGAGTGTGGTGAGTTTGGTCACATGAGGAGACAGTGCCCTCGACTCCATAGGGACAGGACTCAGCAGAGGGATCAGCCCTCCTCTTCAGCACCATCTCAGGCTAGTAGAGGTGGAGGTCAGTCTTCTCGTGGTCGCCCCAGGGGCGAGGAGAGATCTGGTGGAGGCCAGGCACGGTTCTATGCACTTCCTGACAGGCGTGATGCAGTTGCCTCTGATGCAGTGATTACAGGTATCATTTCTGTCTGTCACATAGATGCCTCTGTTCTATTTGATCCGGGGTCCACATATTCTTACGTGTCCTCTTATTTTGCACATCATTTGGGTGCAACTCGTGGTAGTCTTGATTTACCTGTTCATGTATCCACCCCCGTGGGTGATACGGTCGTTGTGGATCATGTCTATAGATCCTGTGTTATATCTATTGGGGGTCTGGAGACCCAGGCAGATTTGTTATTGTTGGGTATGGTGGACTTTGATGTTATATTGGGTATGAACTGGTTGTCTCCGTACCATGCTATATTGGATTGTCATGCTAAGACAGTTACGTTGGCCATTCCTGGTATTTCTCAGGTTGAGTGGCGGGGTTCGACTGATTTCGTCCCTAGCCGTGTTATTTCGTTCTTAAAGGCTCGAAAAATGGTTGAAAAAGGGTGTTTATCGTACTTAGCTTTTGTGAGAGATGTGGGAGCCGAGTCTCCTAGCATTGATTCTGTACCTGTTGTGAGGGATTTTCCAGATGTATTCCCCTCAGACCTGCCGGGCATGCCGCCGGACAGGGATATTGATTTCGGCATTGGCTTGGTGCCGGGCACTCAGCCCATATCCATTCCTCCTTATCGAATGGCACCAGCCGAGTTGAAAGAACTGAAAGAGCAACTTCAAGAACTTCCGGATAAGGGTTTCATCCGCCCTAGTGTGTCTCCGTGGGGTGCGCCGGTATTATTTGTTAAAAAGAAAGATGGTTCCATGCGGATGTGTATTGATTATAGGCAATTGAACAAAGTGACGGTGAAGAACAAGTACCCTCTACCGCGCATAGATGATTTGTTTGATCAGTTACAGGGTGCGAGGGTGTTTTCTAAGATCGATCTTCGTTCGAGCTATCATCAGTTGAAGATCAGAGACTCAGATATTATGAAGACTGCATTCAGGACCCGATATGGTCATTATGAGTTTCTTGTGATGTCGTTTGGGCTGACCAACGCCCCAACAACATTTATGCATCTGATGAACAGTGTGTTCGGGCCTTATTTAGATTCATTTGTGATTGTGTTCATTGATGACATTCTAGTCTACTCCCGTAGTCAGGAGGAGCATGCTCAGCATTTGAGTATTGTGTTGCAGAGATTGAGAGAGGAGAAGCTATATGCTAAATTCTCCAAGTGCGAGTTTTGGCTCGAGTCCGTAGCATTTATGGGACATGTGGTGTCTCGTGATGGTATTCAGGTTGATCCGAAGAAGATAGAGGCGGTGCAGAGTTGGCCTAGACCGTCCTCAGCTACAGCGATCAGGGGTTTTCTTGGCTTGGCGGGGTATTATCGCCGGTTCGTTCGGGGATTTTCATCCATTGCTTCTTCATTGACTAAATTGACCCAGAAGGGTGCACCATTCGTGTAGTCGGATGAGTGCGAGGAGAGCTTTCAGAAGCTCAAGACAGCTTTGACCACAGCTCCGGTGTTAGTATTGCCATCGGCTTCAGGTTCATATACCGTTTATTGTGATGCCTCGAGAGTGAGGATAGGTTGTGTGTTGATGCAGGAAGGTAAGGTAATTGCTTATGCTTCTCGGCAGTTGAAGCCACATGAGAAGAACTATCCTGTTCATGACTTGGAGCTAGCCGCCATTGTTCATGCATTGAAGATTTGGAGGCACTATTTGTACGGTGTGTCTTGTGAGGTGTATACCGACCATCGTAGTCTCCAGCACTTGTTCAAACAGAAAGACCTTAACTTGAGACAGCGGAGATGGCTAGAGTTGCTGAAGGACTATGACATTACTATATTATATCATCCGGGGAAGGCCAATGTGGTGGCCGATGCTTTGAGCCGGAAGGCGGTCAGTATGGGGAGCTTGGCATATATTCCAGCTGAGGAGAGGCCATTTGCTTATGATGTCCAGGTGCTAGCCAATCGGCTAGTGAGGTTAGATATTTCGGAGCCCAGCAGGGTATTGGCTTGTGTTGTATCTCAATCATCTCTATATGATCGTATTCGTGAGCGCCAGTATGAGGATCCGCATTTGGCTGTCCTGAGGGACAGAGTTCAGCATGATGATGCTAGGGATGTCACCATTGATAGTGACGACGTATTGAGGATGCAGGGCCGGATATGTGTGCCCAATGTTGATGGCCTTCGTGAGTTGATTCCGGAGGAGGCCCATAGCTCGCGGTATTCTATCCATCCAGGAGCCGCTAAGATGTATCAAGATTTGAAACAGCACTATTGGTGGAGAAAGATGAAAATGGACATTGTCAGACATGTAGCACGGTGCCTCAACTGTCAGCAGGTTAAGTACGAGCACCAGAGGCCCGGTGGTGTATTTCAGCGCATTGTTATTCCTGAGTGGAAATGGGAGAGGATCACTATGGACTTTGTTACTGGACTCCCTCGGACGGCGAGGAAGTTTGATTCTGTGTGGGTGATTGTGGATAGACTGACCAAGTCAGCTCACTTCATTCCAGTTAGTACTACCTACTCATCGGAGCGGTTGGCAGCGATCTTTATTCGAGAGATTGTTCGGTTGCATGGAGTCCCGGTGTCTATCATATCCGATAGGGGTACTCAGTTCACTTCTCAGTTTTGGAGAGCATTTCAGCGAGAGATGGGTACGCGGGTTGAGTTGAGTACAGCATTTCACCCCCAGACAGACGGACAGTCTGAGCGCACTATTCAGATCTTGGAGGATATGTTGCGAGCTTGTGTGATTGATTTTGGTGGTTCGTGGGATGAGTTCCTACCACTTGCCGAGTTTGCCTACAACAACAGTTATCAGTCGAGTATTCAGATGGCCCCGTATGAGGCATTGTATGGCAGGCGGTGTAGATCCCCCGTGGGATGGTTTGAGCCTGGTGAGGTTAGATTGATAGGGACTGAGTTAGTCCAGGATGCTCCGGATAGAGCAAAGTTGATCCAGGAGAGGCTTCGTACAGCACAGTCTCGTCAGAAGAGTTATGCGGACCGTAGAGTTCGAGAGTTGTCTTTCATGGTTGGTGACAGAGTATTGTTGAAGATTTCACCTATGAAGGGTGTCATGAGGTTCGGGAAGAAAGGGAAGTTGAGTCCCAGGTTCATTGGTCCTTTTGAGATACTTAGGAGAGTTGGAGAGGTGGCATATGAGTTGGCCTTGCCGCCCGGCTTATCCAGCGTTCATCCGGTATTCCATGTGTCTATGCTCCGGAAGTACATTGGAGATCCGTCTCATGTATTAGATTTCAGCACCATTCAGCTTGATGGTGATCTATCCTACGATGTGGAGCCTATTGCCATTTTGGGACGTCAGGTGAGAAAATCTGAGGTCTAAGGAGATTGCATCAGTTAAGGTTCAGTGGAGAGGTCGACCCGTGGAGGGGGCCACTTGGGAGATCGAGCGGGAGATGCGGAGCAGATATCCTCACTTGTTTGAGACTTCAGGTATGTTTCTTGACCCGCTCGAGGACGAGCGTTTGCTTAAGTGGGGGAGAATGTGACGACCCGGCCCGTCGTCACGGTAATTACCACCCCGTTATGTTGCAAATACATGTTTTATGGTTTTATATCAGTGTTAGAGTCTATCGAGTGAGCTAGGAGTGATTGGGATTGGAAATGAGGCATATAGCCTTTGTGAAGGAAACTTGAATAAAGAAAGTCAACCCGGAGTTGACTATTTGGTTAGAGGGCTCGGAATCGGATTCCTGATGATTCGGTTAGTTCCGGGAGGTGATTTGTGACTTAGGGGAGCGATCGGAATTGAATTTGGAGGCCGGTGTAGAAATAGGCTTGAATTGGCTAAGGTTGAATTTTGGCGAAATCCGAACGGTAGGTGAGATTTTGATCCGGGGGTCGGAATGGAATTTCGACAGTTGCAGTAGCTCCGTTAGGTGATTTTGGATGTGCCTGCAAAATTTCAGGTCATTCGGACGTCGTTTGGTCGGGTTTTTGATTGAATGTGCAATTTGGAATGTTTTAAGGAATTTAGGCTTGAATTCGATGCGAATTATGAGTTTTGATGTTGTTAGACGTGTTTTGAGGATTGGAGCAAGTTCGAATAAGGTATTAAGATGTGTTGGTGTGTTTGGATGAGGTCCCGGGGCCTCGGGGTGTTTTCGGATGGTTAAACGGAAGAAAATCATGGAAATTGCAGGCTGGGATCCTGTTTCTGTTGTTTCCGCTCCTGCGGAATTATGGGCGCAGGAGCGAGTCCGCAGAAACGGATATTGGAGCGCAGAAGCGCTTGTGATCGCGGAAGCGGAGCTGAGCCCGCAGGTGCGGCATCGCTGGTGCGACCCAATGATCGCAGAAGCGGACGAGGGCAATTGGGGCATGGTCCGCAGAAGCGGACGTTTCTCCGCTTGGGCGATACCGCAGAAGCGGTCAAGGACGCGCAGAGGCGGATTTTTCCGCAGAAGCGGAAGCTTCTTCGCAGAAGCGGGACCGCTTAAGCGGCCCTTGGTTCGCAGAAGCGGAAGTGGCCGGCTAGGCCTGGAACCGCAGAAGCGACCCTTCGGTCGCGGATACGGAAGCATAGAAGCGGAAAATGTTCCGCAGAAGCGAAAATCGCTGTAAGTAAGTGTATCAGAAGTTAGAAAAATTTCAGAAACATTTTAACATTTGGGGGTCTCGGCTTAAGGGCGATTTTGGGCGATTTTGAGGAGGAAATCAAGGGAAATCATCAGGTAATCAACTATGAACTCATATTATGATTAGTATTGATAATATCATGCAATTATATCATGAAAATGGAAGAATTTGGGGTAATTATGGAGGATTTAGCCCTAGTCTTGGACTTTAGAAAATCAAGGTTTTGAACGGGCAAATGGAGTCCGATTTTGGTAAAATTGATATGCTTAGACTCGTATTGAGATGAGGGTTCCGAATATGTGACCTTCGTGATTTTTCGGCAAGCGTACCGAAAGTCGGGTTTTGACAACTTTGGGAATTTTGATGTAAATTGAGTTGTATTGATTGGGTGTCGTCCCATTGGCCTAATTTGTTGTGTTTCTCTACTGTATTTGATCAGATTCTACACGTGCGGAGCTTGATTCTCGTGGCAAGGGCATTGCGGAGTAGTCGTCGCGCTGTATTGAAGTGAGTAATAGATGTGGGTGATGACCAGCGGGTTCGAAACCCCGGTATACCACTTTGTGACGCTGTATAGCGGCGAGACACGCACACTCTTGAGAGTGCGGGGTCGATTATGAATTGGAGACTATATATTAGTCCAACCTGTTGATACTGTATTATTGGCTATTCTAGAGCCGTCGAACCTCCTTCTCGGATGGTTGCATATATATATACATTGTGATAATGGCTACTCTTGAGCCGAGGAACCCCCTTCTTGGGCGGTTGAGTATACATGTGGGCCGTGAGCCAGTTATTGGATCCCGCGAGGATCGTTATCATTGTCTTATCATATAGACATGCTAGTTTACTACTAGTCCGCAGCTATTTTGTTATTATGTTAATTCCAATCTCTGGAACTTGATATTACTGTTTTTCCAACTGAAAAATGATAAAAGTGTTTTCAAAAACTATTTTTGAGCCTGCGAGGCTGTATCTGCATATTAGCTGACTAGTAGTGGATCGGGCTGCACGCCGCAGCAAGATATATGTTGGATCGGACTGCACGCCGCAGTGATATCTCTATGAGATGTGCTTGGGCTGTAGGAGCCCCTCCGGAGTCCGAACCCCCACAGTGAGCACGGGTACCCAAAATTGGAGTCGGGCTACACGCCGTAGCGGTCATATCATGCATTGCATTGCATTTAGCTACATCTCCTAGCTGTTATGCTATTTATTGGTATTTGTTGGAACAGGTACAGTGAAGATTGATTCTATGACAGGGTAGCTGATTATAGCTTTACATAGTGCTTTATTGCGGATTTCTTATCTGCGCTGTCTTACCCTTGTTTATTACCACTGAGTCTGGCAGTACTCATTTTACTCCCCGCACCTTGTGTGCAGATCCAGGTACCTCTCAGCAGTGATCCAGTAGCTGTGCGAGGCGACGTTTGTGGATATTCGAGGTAGGTGCAGAGTCCGCAGGACCCGATATTCCTTCTTACTGTCTTGATTTTGTATTGACTTTTCTTTCCGCACTTGGTATTCTTGTAAACCTTTTATACTCATGTTCAGTAGAGGCTCATGACTCTTGACCCTTGGTCTATGGGAATTAAGGTATTATGGGACTTGGTTCCCCGTTTTCAGTATATGTATCACTATTATTTCTTGAATTAATTTGCTTAAATGGGTTAAAGAGAGCTTCTAGCTCCGTGGTTGGTATGGATTGGTCAGGCTGGCTTAGCAATGTGCTGGGCGCCATCACGACCGGATTTGGGGTCGTGACACTAGACTTCCCTGATTCACGTCTATTTTTGCTACTGTATTCATGAATACAATAGCTTAAATACATCTAATACATCTTATAACAATAGAAAATATATCTACAACCCGTAATATAACAAATGATATCTATATATAGCTAACTACCACAAAAAGATAATTCTTTACGAAAATTTCTCTAATTAAAATTAGCAGAGATGTTGCCTAGTTTAACAGGTCAAATGGGCTTGAAATGAAGCCCAATTAAAGTAGGAGGTGAAGTCACAAGAATTATGTGTCCGCTTTACTTTTTTTTTGGTTTCCCACCCGGTGTCCGGTACGCACATTGGAGCCCGACTATATTCGGATTCGCGCCGCGTAGGGCCCCTTGCTGGGGGAAGCGCTCCCTACCAAGGATTTTTCCATTCCCAAGGCTCGAACCCGAGACCTCTGGTTAAGGGAAGTGCAGTCCCATCCACTGTACCACATCCTTTGGTGGTGTGTCCGCTTTACTTGATATCGCAGTTCTGGATAGAAGGATGATGAAACGAGGAGCGGGCATGTGCTATACATGTATTTTTCTCTACTATATGGGTTTTAAATTTAGAGACGGCTTCAATAATAACTGAATTTTAAATTTAATATGTACACAATTAATAAATTCTTAATATAATACACTATTTGAGTAAAATGTGTTCTGTCAAATTCATATTTTGAGTTCTACCTCCGTCCATGATATCAATAGCTACCCCACTGTATGGGTTAAAATATGTCATTAGAATATTAAGGCCAAGATAATACTAAGGGAAGATTTTACAAGTTATTTTTTGTCGAGATGGCCCAAGAAACAACAAAGCTTATGGTCTAAGAGTCAAGAGGATCCGTAATCGAGGCATCAACAAGGGTCGACGTCGAGTACTGTTGCCAAAGCTATAACGAATAGTTTTCAAGATCGGATATTAAAGAGAATATTTTGGTGGATATTCTCTGCACTTGTACTATTAGGATTTGTTAGGAACATGTCACATATAAATAAAAAAAGAGACAATGATAGGGGCATGTGATATTTAGTTGTAAAGAACATACTTTGACTTAGAGATTCTGCTCTCACTTGCTAAGATACAATCATCACCTTTTCACCAAGATTCTTGTCGATATTTTTCTATCAGATCCAAGAATAACTCGAATATTCAAGGATTTTTCTATCATTCATTGTGAGGGGGAAGATTCACTTATTTCATACTTTATTAGGTGAATCATTCCTCATATTTACTTAAATGTCATCTATTTGTTTTTATTATTATTGAATGCTACATTATCGCTCATGATTTCTAGAACATTTATTATATGATATTGCCAATGTACGACCATATCCACACGATATTTATTGCTTCTTTAAAAATCTCATCTAAGGATATTATTTTTAGCTAAGATTAACCCTTATTTACATAAATTTAATTATTTGAACCAAGATCTATATTTTTTAGTGAAATAATTTGGTGCCGTATGTGGGGTTTACTTAGTTAAATTTTTTGTTTTCTCTAGATCTACAACTAACGTTGGTCACTAACATTAAAAAAAAAATCCAAGATCTCCTTTCGTTCTGTATACAAAACCTACATAACAGGTAACCGAGAGGAAAAGACGAGAATAACATATGACTTCCCAACCAACCTCATGAATGTCATCAACGAAAGCTGTGAAATGGCAGGTGAGGACACAATGCCCAGTGTGTCCCCTAGGCGAGATGGGTCACCGCCCCCACACTACAACATAACAAAACCCTGTGGTAAAGAATCTTCTACATCTGTAGAGGAAGGGACACCCCCCGCTATGAAAAAACTCCTTGAGGTGTGACTAACTAACACGCTAACAAGCTTCCTCAACAAACCTGCTCCAGACACGACTACAAAAATCGCAAATGCTTGTATGACACAACAAACAGATTAGTAGTGCAACCAACCTCTCCCTCCAACGACAAATATAACTCGCAATGTAATTGATAGTGCAAGTGACAATGCCCTCGCTGCCATTCTAAAAAGTATGGAGGAAATAAACAATGAAAACAACATGCTCGGAGATCAGACGAAAGAACACCAAGAACGAGTCTATAAGATACCTGATCTCCTAAGCTGCTGCCGAAAAAGGATGCTGGCCGATTATCGAGCAGCCATATAGTGATGATGCAAACCCGCATGCCATATGAAAGACCTTCAAAATGCCATCCTATCTCAGGATATACGACGACACGACCATGAAAATCATATGACTCACTATGTCACCGCCATGAACGACAATGATCTCATCAAGGAACAACAATAACAACAATAACCTAGTAATTATTTCATAAGGAGCAAATGTCCTCCATTGTTCTGAAGAAGTTTGAAGAAACCCTCATAGGAGGGGCATTAACTTTGTATTTTCAGCTACCAGCGCACCCCATAGAAACTTTCAAAGAAATGGCCGACAAGTTTGTAACCACCCATGCCGGAGCCAAGAAGGCCGAGACGAGAGTGAATTACAAAGTTTCTATTAAGCAGTCTCTGGGAGAGAGACTAAGGGAATTCCTCACCAGGTTCAACCAAGTAAGGTTAACTCTGCCAAACGTATCAGAAGGGATGCCGGTCGCAGCCTTTCAGAACGGACTGACTAGAGATAGTTCAAGAGCAACTAGAAAAGTGTTGAGTCGATTGATGAAGTAACTCCCAACCACTTGGGATGAAATCTATAATGCTTATTGTGCCGAGTTCATGCATATGAGGATGACCTCAATGGTCTAACTCACCGACTAACCTTGGTACAAGCTGAATCTAGAACAGATCGAAGAGAAAATGCCAGAAGAGATCATCCAATTCCGCGACCTAACAAGGAACAACATCAACCATATATTAGGACGGTCGATGCTCCCTCCCTTATATAGAAGGCCCGTCCAGACCAAGGACATGAACTCATTAGAATGAAAGAGATATGTTTCCCTTATTATCTACTCACAATTTTTGTATGTCACCTACAGAGATAACTTACGCTCTAGAGAAGCTCAGACTGAAACTGAAGTGCCGCCAAAGATGAGATCGAAGTTGAACACTAGAAAGTCCGATGCACTCAATGAGTTCCACCAAGAATGAGGACAAAAAACTGAAGATTGCATTGGCCACATGCAAGAAGTTGTAAACATGTTGCAATAAGGGTACCTCAAAGAGCTGCTAAGTGACAGGGGGAGAACTAATTTCACCAGAGGACAAGAACACCAAGGATCTCCAAAGCCACCCTCACCGGCTCATACCATTAATATAATTATTGATAGTGGAGATGATGCCTCTATCAATAGTGTGAAGTCCACCACTACCCAGAAACTCAAGCGTTATATCACCCGCGAACAGTACGATGAACTCAAAGAATGTATCATCTTCGACAAGTTAGATGCTGACGATTTGACTTTACATCTTAATGATGCCTTTGTTATTACTTTACAAATTTTAGATACTGATGTTAAATGCATTATGCTAGATGACGGGAGCGGCGCATGCATTATCCATACCCAAGTACTTACCCAAATAAAACTCGAAGATAAGATAGTGTCGTGCTGCATCATGCTAAATGGTTTCCATAATGTAGTTGAACGGACATTCAGGGAAATTAAGCTCCCCATTTTGGTTGACAGTGTAATATTGAAGACAACGTTCCACATCATGGACCGGGCTATTGCGTACAAGGCCATAGTGGGACGATCGTGGATACATCCCATGAAAGTCATCCTCTCCAACTTATACCAAGTGCATTGCCTTAAACAGCACAACCACCCAATAGACAAAAGACAAAGAAAAATAGACATAGCAATCAGCATGGTCGAGTTTGTAGCACGATGTGGTCGGGGACGACATCAAAGACCCCGACATAGTTGAAGCTACAAGATAGACAATAGAAGGCATCGACATTGTTCAATTGGACCTCAACACAATAAGAGGGCCTATATCGGCTACAAACTTTGAGAACCAAGTAAATTTTATCAATTCTTAATAGCTAAAACATATTTGTTTGCTTTCAGTCATGTAGATATGCCAAATATCCAAAAACAAATTCCATGCATAAATTAAACGTTGACCCCTTCTACCCCTAGTGAGACTGGTCAGGCATAAATTTAACCCTGTTATCAACAACGTAGTCCATGAGATGGAAAAACTACTAGAAAATGGTTCCATCAGGGAGTCAAAGTACCCCAAGTGTGTCGCCAACATAGTGATGGTAAAAAAGAAAAATAGGAAATGTCGGATGTGTGTGGATTTCATAGATTTGAACAAACCGTGTCCGAAGGGTTCATTCTCATTACATCATATTGACCAACTCATCAATGCAACAGTTGGGCATTCCTTCTTAGATGCTTATTCGAGCTATAATCAGATCCTCATAGAAGAAGAAGATTAGGAAAATATAATGTTCATCACCTACCAATCAACGTATTGCTCCATGGTCATGCCTTTCAGACTAAAAAATGTAGGGGCTACTTATCAAAGGTTGGTAACAAAGATGTTCAAAGACCAGATTGGCAAAACAATGGAGGTATATATAGATAACATGATGGTCAAGTCTAAAAGGGGATAATATCATATCGATCATTTGGAAAAAACTTTTGACATACTTAGACGGTACAAAATTAAACTGAACCTAGAGAAATACGCGGCGTAGCCTCAAATATTCTTGAGTTTTTTGGGTATCGTAGCGAGGGATAGAGGTCAAACCAGACCAAATCAAAGCCATCGAAGGGATACCATAACTCTTAACTACCAAAAATCAAGTCCAAAGCCTGACTGATTGCATAGCCGCTCTATTAAGGTTCATCTCGTGGTCGTCGCACATGTGGCATAAATTTTTTGGCGTACTCTAGAAGGAAAACATCCTCGAATGGACTTCAGAGTGCATCCAAGCTCTCCAAGAACTAAAGTCATACTTATCATCACCATCTCTACTTTCAAAACCCAAGCCAGATGAGCAACTCCTCATCTATATAGCCTTATCTGAAGTAGCAATGAGTGTAGTCTTGATACAAGAAAACAAAGGTGAACAATCTATCATCTATTACATTATAAAAACACTCATTGATGCCGAGACGAGGTACCCACACCTTGAAAAATTCGCTCTGGCCTTGGTCGTAGCTTCGCGGAAGCTTAAACCATATTTTCAACGTCACCCCATCTTTGTTGTCATAACTTCCCCCCTAAGAAGCACATTGCATAAACCCGAACTATCAGGAAAGCTAGCAAAATGAGCCATCGAGCTAAGTGAGCACGATATCACATACCAGCTGTGAACGGCTATAAAGTCACAAGTACTCGCCGACTTCAACGTAAAATAATGCTCGAAGTTGAAAGGGAGGCCATCCAAACTTCCCTCCAAACACAAGACCTCCGGGTCCTATACATCGATGGTGCATCCAACACGTTAGGGTACAGATTGGGACTCGTACTCGAGGTCCGAATACATGAAGTGATTTTCCAGTCCATAAGGTGCTCGGACATGACTAAAAATATGGCCGAGTATGAGGCCTTAATTGCAAGTTTAAGGCCAGCACTCAAATATGGCGTGAAATGGTTGAAACTGCACAGTGATTCCCATTTCGTAGTCAACCAAGTCACAGGGACTTTCCAAATTAAGTAATTGAGATTGCAAAATACCAGACCGAAATCTGCAGGCTACTGCTTGAGTTTGGCGAGTGTCAGCTCAACCAAATCCCATGAGCATATAATGTCGAGGCAGATGGCTTCGCCAAATTATCGCAACCACCAAAAGCATCACGATTGGAGACAAAAATGTGGTCTGTCTCCTCAACTCATCACTAGACCAAGTCGAGGTAATAATGATAGAGTTAAGTTAGGACTGGCACAATAGTCTCATCACATATTTGTTGGACGACACCCTGGCAATAAAAAATGGCCAAGAAACTAAGAATGCAAGGGGCCAAATATAGTATCATCCACAATGATCTGTATAAACGAAGTTTTTGGCCCCAAAACAACCTCAGCGTGTCCTTGTAGAATTCCACTAAGGCCATTGTGGGGCTCAATGCAGCAATCGAGCACTGGTTAGATGAATCCTACGGGCAGGATATTATTGGCCTACCATGAAAAGAATGGCACAGACTTCGTGGAGAGATATGAGCAGTGCCAAAGGTATGCCTCTGTGATTCACCAAGAAGGTGAACATCTCTACTCGGTCACCTCACCTTGGTCATTCATCAATTGGGTAATAGACATCGTAGGCCCCCTCCCAACAGGGCGAGGTAGCATACAATTCCTTTTGGTTCTAATTGACTAGTTCTCTAAGTAGATGGAAGCACGAGCATTCACCCAAATAGGGGAAGAAGAGGTAATCACATTTATATGGAGAAACATCATATGCTAGTTTTTCCTTCTAATCTCATCCAAGTCATACCTTTATTTAAGGTAATAAAATGATCGATGCAATAGAAATATCCAACAAAAAGTCGGGGTTGATTTTCCACTGTGAGCAATGAATGGGATTTAGAGGTATATATTTTAGTGTATGCACTTGAATTATCTCAAATTGCACTTCCACAAACTTGGGTTATTTCTAGATCTTAATTAAACTAAAATTACAAACTAAGAATTGAAACTAGGAAATTATTTTGTTGTTGTTTTTCAAATGATATAAAAGGCCTAGGGCTATGACTGTCACCTAGCTGTTTGCCTAACAAGTTGTAAACTTTAAAGCTTATTTGATTGGTCGAGGTATATTATAGCTATCCACACTTGAGTACCTACTCAATATCTATCGGTTAGAGAATGATTTTGCCTAATTTGGCTTTCTCAGGACCAAATGGGTATTGAACAAAATAGTCGATACAAAGCTCAAGTCGGATTTTAATATCTCTAGGTTCAACCCTTTAATTCTAACTATCAATCTCTAGGTTTTACCCAATTTATTGTTAGGCAAGTTTTCCTAGACTAAGTCTCTCTTTCTCAAGTAGAGACCAAGTTAAATAGGCATGAACAAATATTTGCAATCATTAATTTTACAATTAAAATCAAGAGCAAGGCTAAATAATAAAAACCCAATCATAAACAAGCAATAATTCAAACACCCATTAGGATTACACTCTAGGGCTGGGTTAGAACCCTAGTGAAATCTAGTTACTCATGCTTCATATAGAAGAAACATAAGAAGAAATGACAAGAAAAATTGACATCCTATAACAACCATAATAAGAATTGGCAATCCTTTAGCTTTATATTAGTTTTGGCAAAGATAGCCCCAAACCATTGACATTATATAGCCAAATCCTAAAGAAAACATGCAATCTTTTATATTCTCTCTCTAAAAACAAAAGTACACGCTTATTTTGGCTTCCCTCTCCCTTTCTCTCCTTGTATTTCTTCTTCTATCTCGTCTCTTTTGCTGTAATAGTTAGAAAAAATTCTTGCAAATAATGCAAAAAAAAAAAAATGGGATGAAAAGGTAAGGTTGATCTCACATTAGAGAAAATCAGAAGCAAAAACTAAGAGAGATATATTTCAACTTTGTTTTTCTTCTTTTTTTTTGTTGGTTGGCTTGAATGAGTGGGTGCAATTGAAATTAGTTAAAAACACCTTAACGAGGTTGTATATAAAATTTGAGCAAGATTGGCAGAAACTAAGAGAGAGAAAATATATTTCAACTTAGTATTTCTTCTCTGTTCTTTTTTTTTGGTTGGATTGATTGAGTGGGTGTGATTAAAATTGGTTGAAAATACCTAAACGAGGCTATATACAAAATTTGAGCAAGATTAGAAGTGATTTAGACCGGTTTCAGGCAAAATATTAGACCTAAAAATTCAATTGCAATATGTGTATATCACATTGTATATCAAATATATCAATGTATATCACACACACGTGTTTAAGGATGTCTGTGTATATCATTTTGTATATCAGTATACATCACAATTTATGGACGCCCTTGTATATCACATTATATATCGTATATATAACACAAATTTTTATGAATATACACAGATGCACATAATATACATGAGATATCACCGATGTACATAGAGATATATACATATTACAATGAGGGATACACATGTGGAGTCATCTTGAACTTGAGTTTTCAATAAAAAATGTTATGTATAAAGGAGTAAAATTAAAGTTTAATAATTTTTTAACATACACATTATTACGATGGAGCAAAGTCTAGGGTTAGGAGGGTGGATGGCGACTCAGACTACTTTCCGGTGGTTATGGATCTTCATCAAGGATCAACGCTTAACCCTTTTTTATTTTCCTTGGTGATGGATGCACTGACATGCCATATTCAAGGGGTTGTCTCTTTGTGTATGTTATTTGCTGATGACGTAGTTCTAGTAGACGAGATGAGGGTCGGTGTCAATGAGAGGTTGGAGGTCTGGACACGGACTCTCGAGTCTAAGGGTTTCAAAGCTAAGTAGGTCTAAGACAGAATACATGGAGTGCAAGTTTGGCACCGAGTCGAGCAAAGTAGGCAGGGACGTGATGCTTGGAGCTTAGGTCATCCGCAAGAGGGATAATTTCAAATATCTTGAGTTGGTGATTTAGGGGGATGGGGAGATCGACGAGGATGTTGTGAGCACGTGATTTTTGCCCTACATGAGAATTACTCCTAAAAATTCAAAAATAAAATAGTTTTGTGTTGTGCATAATTTTTGTGAGTTTTGTGTTAATTTTCTTATTATTTGTATTTTTGTCTGTGCATGTTTGTTTGTTTAAATTAAGAAAAATACAAAAATATATTGCGTTTGCATTCTTAGGATTTAATTTACAATTGAAAGTAATCAAGTTTATTTGACAAAAATAGAAAATCACAAAAAAAATATGTATTTTTGCATTTTTAGCATTTAATGTCCTAATTGTGTGATGTTAGTTTAATTTAATTATAATAAGAACTTAATTAGTATTCTTATAAACTAATTTGATTTTGTAATGTATTTTAGAGTTTTTTTTTAATTAGGAATTAAAAAGAAAATAAAAGAAAAGAAGAAAAAAGAAAAAAAAATGAAGAGAAAATCGGAATGGACTCAAAGAAGCCAGGCCCAAACCAAAGCCAACCCAAACCTACCTTTAATCCAGCCCAAATCCCCGCTCATGCACTGTTTTATGTAACGGCTGATCTGAACCATTGGATTAAATCAATCCAATGACCAAGATCATATTTTTCCTTACCCGTTTTTGTTTAACCCGGCCCGTTACCCCTTCCCAAAACAGTCGCGATCATAGCCGTTGGATTCTTATAATCCAACGGTTTAAATCAATCCATGCAATTTTGATATATCAAACCCCCCCAATACCCCTAAAACATTTCCATTTCTGAAAATCCCCAAGCCAGCCCCCTTTCATCTCTAACCATGGAACCCTAGCGCCGCCTCATCCTCCTCCGCCGTAAGCCCGGCGGCAAGGGCGCCAATGACCGCCAAAACAACACCCTAGGACCTCCTCCTTCTCCCCATTCCAAATCCTTAACCCTCATCCCTCAAAAATTAGCCAGGCTTTCCGAATTTCAGATCGAAAATTGGTCAAGAACCCTAAAATTCTAAAATAGGGATTTTGTCCGAATTAAAAGAAATTGAAGTTAATAGACTTTAATTGGAATGTTTTCGTTTGAAAACATTTCAATTAAAATCTGTTCGACTTTAAAGAAGGCAATTTCAAGTCCCTTCGAACCCAAGTCTGTTCGCTTTTCGATTTTCTCACTGTTTAAGGTATTTTCCTTTCTTCTTTCTGATATTTATTTATTGTTTAGTAAAATGTGTTTATTGATTCCATTTTTAGTTGTTTTCTCTGTTTTCTCCTCCGCCAAGACTTTCTATTTAGTCAATATTTGTTTCTGTTTATTTGTATGAATGAGTTTGATACGGAATGCACGTTCGACTCGATTTAACAATCGTCGAATAGTTCCCCACCTT
>JASVEL010010911.1:0-49805 GCA_032618575.1 Nicotiana noctiflora
GGGTGTGGGCGCAATACTGTGTGTGACGACCCAAAGGGTCATCACTTGTTTAGTAATCATTCCGAGCTTTGGAGGTCTTGAAAACCTCATTTATAGTTGCCTCGATTTGCGTGCACAGAGTCAGGGCACAAAGCTGGAAAATATTTATGTTGAAATATGTGAAATATGTGAAAAAGTTGAAGAATTTTGATATTAATATTGATATGGTTGACTTTGGTCAACATTTTTGGTAAACGGACCGGATCCGTGATTTGACTGTCTCAGAAAATCCGTAGAAAAATATGGAACTTGGGCATATGCCCGGAATTGAAATCCGAGGTCTAGAACCCCGGTAAAAGAATTTTTCTGTTAAATTGTTTTCCGAAAATGTTTAAGGAAAATGAAACTGAATTTTGATTAAAAAGTACTGGTATCGGGCTCGTATTTTGGTTCCGACGCCCGGTACAGGTCATATATATTGGTTAAGCGCTTACTGTAAAGTTTGGTTGAAAACGGACGTCGTTTGACGTGTTTCGGCCTTAAATTGGAAAGTTTGGAAATTATGGAATTTTAAAGAATTCTTGAGTTTTAAGGCTCAATTCATTGATTTTGATGTTATTTTAGCGATTTGATCGCGCGAGCAAGTTCGTATGATGCTTTTGAGTTAGTGTACATATTTGGTTTGGAGCCCGAGGGCTCGGTAGTGTTTCGGAGGTGGTTCGGGGTGTTTTTGGACTTAGAAAACTGGCAGATTTTCTGCAATTTTTACACGGACATTTTACTCTACGCGATCGCGGCCTTGTACACGCGATCGCACTGCCTTGTCACATTACTCAACGCGATCGCAGCTGTCTGCACGCGATCGCGAAGCTTTCTGTCCTTCTTCAACGCGATCGCAGCCGTCCGCACGCGATCGCGTAGCTTTCCGTTTTCCTTCAACGCGATCGCGACCCTTTTCACGCGATCGCGTAGTACAAATGAGCCACCCAGCGAAAATTCTTCTACGCGATCGCAGCATTGTCCACGCGATCGCGTAGTGTTGAATATTTGCCTTCCGCGATCGCGACCCAATTCACGCGATCGCGTAGAAGTAAATTTTCGCCCAGTGATTTAATACCCCAAAACAGAACACTTACGGGATTTTATCCCATTTTCACAAAATCCTTTCTTCTCCACAACTCTTAGGCGATTTTTGAGGCATTTCTTCATCAAAGTTCATTGGGTAAGTATTGTTAACTCGTCTTCTTCATTTTTCATCAACATCAATCAAATCCTTAGGCTTAAACATGTGTAAATTGGTTGAAAATTTGAGAAATGGGTATAGTTAGGGCTTTCAAAGAATTTGCGATTTAGACTTCGTTTTGGAGTCGAACTTAAGAACAAATTGTATATTTGAACTCATGGAAGATTGGGTGAACTTATTTTGGTTCGAAACTTGAGTTTCGATTATGTGGGCTCGGGGTCGATTTTTACTATTCCGGGCAGAATATTGTAAAAATCATATTTAGCAATATGAACTAGTTTGTTGAGTAGTATTGATGATATTAAATCAATTGTGTATAGATACGATTGGATTGGAGCCAAATTTGAAAGAAAAAGACATTTCCACGGATTGAATTGTTCGTAAACATTCGAGGTAAGTGTTTGTTCTATCCTAGCTTGAGGGAATAGGATTATGTGTTATGTGTTATGTGATCGAGTGCGGTGTATGGGGTGTGGTGACGAGCATCCATACACTGGCGTCTAGTATGACCGTGAGTCGTTGGAAAATGATTATTTTGAGATATATTACAGATGAATTGTTATTGTTCTCCATTGTTGGGACTTGTTGTGAAGATAATTATTGATTGCCCTTGATGGGACGGTTTATGAATTACTGTTTCTTTCTTTGCCCTTAACTGTGATTGTTATTTGGGTGAGGAAGAGTGATAATGCACGAAGGGTGATGCCGTGCCATGTTTATTTATTTATGCACGAAGGTTAATGCCGTGCCATGTTTTATTGATTATGCATGAAGGATCATGCCGTGCCCTGTTATTGAACCATGTACGAAGGATCGTGCCGTACTATGGATGTGAGGATGAGAGTAAAAGCACGAAGGGTGATGCCGTGTACTTTATTTGCTTATTGGTGAGGATGAGAGTAAAAGCACGAAGGGTGATGCCGTGCAACTGCTTGCTATTTCTTGAAGTGATATTATTTGTGTTTACATTATACTTTGTTTTCCTTGTGAAATTATTAGCTGTGGTTAATTGTTGAATTCTTTAAGATATTCCTTATTGTGTTAATACTTGATTATTTCTTGTTATTTTGTGGTACACATATATATATATTGAATTGCACGGGGTTATGTGGGTGTCTGGTCCTAGGCTTGTCACTACTTCGCCGGGATAGGCCAGGCACTTACCGGCACATGGGGTCGGTTGTGCTGATGCTACACTTCTGTGCGTTTTTGCACAGGTCCAGGTTACGATCAGGAGCAGCAGCAGCAGTAAGTAGATTGCGTGGGAGTTGATCATATTTGAGACCGAGGTAGCTTGCAGGCGTCCGCAAGCCCGGCGTCTCTCTCTTTATCTATATTATTAGCTGGAGTCTCTTTGTTCCGAGACAAACAGAATTGTGTTATATTTCTTCGGACTTTTATGTGTAGTATTCCATAGTAGTTTGTGAGTTGGTGACTCCACGTCTTGGGTAGAGGATTTCAGTATGATTTTCACCTTGTGATTTGTTATTTCCATTTCGATAAAGTATTCCGTATTTATTTAATTAAAATTGTGTTAAAAACAGGATAGTATGAATACAGTGGCTTGCCTAGCTACCACGAGTAGGCGCCATCACGATCCCGATGTTGGGGGAAAATCCGGGTCGTGACAAGTTGGTATCAGAGCTCTAGGTTACATAGGTCTCGCCACTCACGAACAAGCTTAGTAGAGTTTGAGAGGTAGGTACGGAGACGTCTGTACTTGTCCTCCACAGTCTATTGAGTTAGGAAAAAGTCTCTCATTTGTTCTTTCTTGTCGTGCGACTTGTTCCTCAATTACTGATTGAATTTCTATTCTGTCCTTTCGCAGGATGGTAAGGACACGCGCTTCTTCGTCCGCTGACCAGCAGCCCGAGCCCCAGACAGCTCCTGTGAGGGGCAGGGGCCGAGGCCGTACGAGAGGCCGTGGTAGGGGTAGAGCTCAGCCCCAGGCAGCTACCCCAGAGGTGGAGCCTCATATTGAGATTGACGAGGAGGTTCCGGTTCCAGCAGCTCCAGTGGGCCCAGCTCAGGTCCCAGGAGAGGCTTTATTTACCCCGGATCTTCGGGATGCTTTGGTCAGAATAGCGGGATTTATGGACAGCAATGCCAGAGCAGGCTTATTACCAGCTGCACCAGCCGCTTCTCAAGCTAGAGGAGGGGCCCAGACTCTTGTTGCTCGTACTCCGGAGCCGGTAGCTCCTCAGCTTCAGGCACCAGTGGTTCAGCCAGCTGTGGCCACTTAGTCAAGTACCACAGCTCAGGCCGGAGATGGAGCGGCCATGTCTTCTGATTCTTTATGGAGACTTGATCGGTTCTCCAAGTTGTTTACCACTACCTTCAGCGGTGCCACATCAGAGGATCCTCAGGACTTCTTATTCAGTTGCCGTGAGATTCTCAAGACTATGGGGATCGTGGAGACAAATGGAGTTGACTTCTGTACATTCAGGCTTGCAGGATCCGCCAAGACTTGGTGGAGAGATTATTGCTTGACTCGACCAGCAGGGTCCCCAGCTTTATCATGGGATCAGTTTGCGGAACTATTTATGGAGAAGTTTCTCCCTGCTACTCGGCGGGATGTACTTCGGAGGCAGTTTGAGCGCCTCCATCAGGGCACTATGACAGTTACACAGTATGAGACGAGATTTATCGACTTGGCTCGTCATGCGGTGGTGATACTTCCCACGGAGCGGGAGAGGGTCCGCAGATTTATAGATGGGCTTAATCAGCCGATTAGACTCCAGATGGCTATGGGCGTGGGGAGTGACATATCATTTCAGGAGGCAGCCAATGCAACACGCAGAGTTGAGATGGCTCTTGCTAGGGGAGGCGGTTATTCTTCGGATAAGAGGCCTCGTCATTCGGGTAGGTTTGGTGCTTCTTCCTCTGGTAGCAGAGAATCCTTTGATAGAGGCCAGTCCTCCAGGCCTTTTCATTCCGCCCTTCAGGCTTCACAGGGTGGATCAGGTGATCGTGGTTCTCGGGGGCATTATTCAGACCAGTCTCCTATTAATGCTCAGCCTCTTCAGAGTGTTCGTGGAGGCCATTCGGGTCGTCAGGGCCAGCAGCCCTATCAGTCTAAGAGTTGCTACGGTTGTGGTGACCCGGGTCATTTTATCAGGAATTGCCCTCTAGCAGCGGGCAACTCTCAGCAGCGAGGTCCTCGTCCTATGATTCAGGCCCCAGCTGACCCTCAGCCTGCCCAGCCAGCGAGAGGCGGGGGTAGAGATTATAGAGGTGGAGGTCGAGACCGTAGAGGTGGAGACCGTCCAGCCAGAGGTAGAGGTCAGCCAGTTGATGGTCGTCCTAGAGACGCAGCTCAGAGGGGAGGTGCGGATCCCCGATTCTATGCTTTACCAGCCAGGCCAGAGGCAGAGGCATCAGATGCTGTGATTACAGGTACTATTCTTGTGTGTGGCAGAGGTGCTTCGGTATTATTTGACCCTGGATCTACATATTCCTATGTGTCTTCCTACTTCGCACCGTATTTGGTTGTGCCCAGCTATGCTCTAGATATTCCAGTTTATGTGGCTACACCAGTGGGTGACTCCATTGTAGTCGATCGGGTGCATCGTTCGTGCGTAGTTATATTTGGGGGTCTTGAGACCCGTGTTGATCTGTTGCTCTTGGATATGGTAGATTTTGATGTCATATTGGGGATGGAGTGGTTGTCCCCATACCATGCTATTCTTGATTGTCATGCTAAGACTGTCACCTTAGCCTTGCCAGAATCACCCCGATTAGAGTGGAAGGGTACCTCAAGCCACTCCGTTCGCATTGTTATTTCCTATGTTAAGGCTCGACGTATGGTCGAGAAGGGGTGTCTAGCTTATTTGGCTTATGTTCGTGATTCCAGCGCAGAAGTTCCTTCCATTGAGTCGGTCCCTATTGCACGGGAGTTTCCGAAGGTTTTTCCTTCAGACCTGCCGGGCATGCCACCCGACAGGGATATTGATTTTTGTATTGATCTGGCACCGGGCACTCAGCCCATCTCTATTCCACCCTATCGTATGGCCCGCCGGAACTAAAAGAGTTGAAAGATCAGTTGCAGGACCTTCTTGAGAAGGGCTTTATCAGGCCCAGTGTTTCCCCCTGGGGAGCACCTGTATTATTTGTAAAGAAGAAGGATGGCTCGATGCGGATGTGTATTGATTACCGGCAGTTAAACAAGGTGACTATCAAAAATAAATATCCACTGCCGAGGATTGATGATTTGTTTGACCAGCTCCAGGGAGCGAGGGTATTCTCTAAGATAGACTTGAGGTCAGGCTACCATCAGCTGAAGATCAGGGCGGCTGACATTCCTAAGACAGCCTTTCGCTCTAGATATGGGCATTATGAGTTCTTGGTCATGTCCTTCGGGTTGACCAATGCCCCAGCGGCATTCATGGAGTTGATGAATCGGGTATTCAGGCCTTACTTAGATCTGTTCGTGATAGTCTTCATAGATGACATCCTGGTGTACTCCCGCAGCCAGGAAGAGCACGAGCAGCACCTCAGAGTGGTTCTTCAGACTCTGAAAGATAACCGACTATATGCCAAATTTTTGAAATGTGAGTTCTGGTTGAGTTCGGTGGCATTTCTAGGTCATATCGTATCAGTGGAAGGTATTCAGGTAGACCCAAAGAAGATTGAGGCAGTCCAGAATTGGCCTCGACCAGCTTCAGTGATTGAGATCCGGAGTTTCTTGGGGTTAGCAGGTTACTACCGTCGATTTGTAGAGGGGTTTTCTTCTATTGCAGCCCCGATGACCAGGTTGACCCGGAAGGGTGTCCAGTTCCAGTGGTCAGAGGAGTGTGAGGCGAGCTTTCAGAAGCTCAAGACAGCCTTGACCACCGCACCAGTGTTGATACTACCTACAGGTGCAGGGCCTTATACAGTTTATTGTGATGCATCTCGTACAGGGCTTGGAGCGGTATTGATGCAGGATGGTAAGGTTATCGCTTATGCTTCGAGGCAGTTAAAAATACATGAGAAAAATTATCCAGTTCATGATCTTGAGTTAGCAGCTGTGGTTCATGCCTTAAAGATCTGGAGGCATTATCTATATGGTGTGACATGTGAGGTGTACACTGATCACAAAAGCCTACAGTACTTGTGCAGAAGGAGTTGAATCTACGACAGCGGAGATGGTTAGAGTTGCTAAAAGACTATGATGTTACTATCTTATATCACCCAGGTAAGGCCAATGTGGTGGCCGATGCATTGAGTAGAAAGTATGCCAGCATGGGTAGTCTTGCATATATTCCGGTCAATCAGAGACCATTAGCTCTAGATGTCCAGGCCTTAGCCAACCGGTTCGTGAGATTAGACATTTCTGAGCCTAGCAGAGTGTTAGCTTGCACGGTCGCTCGTTCTTCTTTATTAGAGCGTATCCGTGAGAGGCAATTTGATGATCCTCATTTGCGTGAGTTGAGAGATACAGTACAGCGGGGAGGTGCCACACAGGTAAACCTAGATGATGATGGGGTATTGAAATTGCAGGGTCGAGTTTGTGTACCCAATGTCGAAGGAATTCGAGAGTTGATCTTAGCAGAGGCCCACAGTTCGCGGTATTCTATTCACCCAGGCGCCACGAAGATGTACCACGACTTACGGCAACATTATTGGTGGCGCAGAATGAAGAAAGATATCGTTGCGTATGTCGCTCGGTGTCTAAATTGTCAGCAGGTGAAATATGAGCACCAGAGACCTGGTGGTGTATTCCAGAAGATTGAAATTCCCGAGTGGAAATGGGAGCGGATCACTATAGACTTCGTTACTGGACTTCCTTTGACTCGGAGGAAATTTGATGCTATTTGGGTCATTGTTGATAGGCTGACCAAGTCGGCACACTTTATTCCAGTATCTGTCTCCTACTCGTCGGAGAGGTTAGCAGAGGTTTACATTAGGGAGATTGTTCGTCTCCATGGGGTGCCAGTATCTATTATCTCTGATCGGGGAACGCAGTTTACCTCGCGGTTCTGGAGAGCGGTCCAGCGGGAATTAGGCACCCAGGTTCAGTTGAGTACAGCATTTCATCCTCAGACGGATGGCCAGTCCGAGAGGACTATTCAGATTCTAGAGGACATGCTTCGAGCCTGTGTTATTGATTTCGGAGGCTCGTGGGACCGGTTTCTGCCATTAGCAGAGTTCGCCTACAATAACAGTTACCAATCTAGCATCCAGATGGCTCCGTATGAGGCGTTGTATGGTAGGCGATGTCGATCACCAGTTGGATGGTTTGAACCGGGAGAGGCTCGGTTGTTGGGTACAGACTTAGTCCAGGAGGCCTTGGATAAGGTCAAGACTATTCAGGAGAGATTGCGTTCAGCTCAGTCCAGGCAGAAGACTTATGCGGATCGTAAGGTTCGAGATGTAGATTTCATGGTTGGTGAAGGAGTATTGCTCCGAGTGTCGCCTATGAAGGGCGTGATGAGGTTCGGGAAGAAGGGCAAGCTCGGCCCTAGGTATATTGGTCCATTTGAGATTCTAGACAGAGTGGGAGGGGTGGCTTACAGATTAGCTTTGCCGCCTAGCTTATCAGCCGTGCATCCAGTTTTTCATGTATCTATGCTACGGAGATACCACGGCGATCCCACACATGTGTTAGACTTCAGTACTGTCCAATTGGACAATGATCTATCTTACGAGGAGGAGCCGGTGGCTATTCTAGACCGGCGGGTTCGACAGTTGAGGTCGAAGAGTTATCCTTCTGTGCGTGTTCAGTGGAGAGGTCAGCCTCCTGAGGCATCGACCTGGGAGTCCGAGTCTGATATGCGAAGCCGCTACCCACATTTGTTTCCTGACTCAAGTACTTCTTTCTTTTGTCCGTTCGAGGACGAACGGTTGTTTTAGAGGTGGAGATTGTGACGACCCAAAGGGTCATCACTTGTTTAGTAATCATTCCGAGCTTTGGAGGTCTTGAAAACCTCATTTATAGTTGCCTCGATTTGCGTGCACAGTCCGGGCACAAAGTTGGAAAATATTTATGTTGAAATATGTGAAATATGTGAAAAAGTTGAAGAATTTTGATATTAATATTGATATGGTTGACTTTGGTCAACATTTTTGGTAAACGGACCGGATCCGTGATTTGACTGTTTCAGAAAATCCGTAGAAAAATATGGAACTTGGGCATATGTCCGTAATTGAAATCCGAGGTCTAGAACCCCGGTAAAAGAATTTTTCTGTTAAATTATTTTCTGAAAATGTTTAAGGAAAATGAAACTGAATTTTGATTAAAAAGTACTGGTATCGGGCTCGTATTTTGGTTCCGACGCCCGGTACAGGTCATATATATTGGTTAAGCGCTTTCTGTAAAGTTTGGTTGAAAACGGACGTCGTTTGACGTGTTTCGGCCTTAAATTGGAAAGTTTGGAAATTATGGAATTTTAAAGAATTCTTGAGTTTTAAGGCTCAATTCATTGATTTTGATGTTATTTTAGCGATTTGATCGCGCGAGCAAGTTCGTATGATGCTTTTGAGTTAGTGTACATATTTGGTTTGGAGCCCGAGGGCTCGGTAGTGTTTCGGAGGTGGTTCGGGGTGTTTTTGGACTTAGAAAACTGGCAGATTTTCTGCAATTTTTACACGGACATTTTACTCTACGCGATCGCGGCCTTGTACACGCGATCGCACTGCCTTGTCACATTACTCAACGCGATCGCAGCTGTCTGCACGCGATCGCGAAGCTTTCTGTCCTTCTTCAACGCGATCGCAGCCGTCCGCACGCGATCGCGTAGCTTTCCGTTTTCCTTCAACGCGATCGCGACCCTTTTCACGCGATCGCGTAGTACAAATGAGCCACCCAGCGAAATTCTTCTACGCGATCGCAGCATTGTCCACGCGATCGCGTAGTGTTGAATATTTGCCTTCCGCGATCGCGGCCCAATTCACGCGATCGCGTAGAACAAATTTCCGCCCAGTGATTTAATACCCCAAAACAGAACACTTACGGGATTTTATCCCATTTTCACAAAATCCTTTCTTCTCCACAACTCTTAGGCGATTTTTGAGGCATTTCTTCATCAAAGTTCATTGGGTAAGTATTGTTAACTCGTCTTCTTCATTTTTCATCAACATCAATCAAATCCTTAGGCTTAAACATGTGTAAATTGGTTGAAAATTTGAGAAATGGGTATAGTTAGGGCTTTCAAAGAATTTGCGATTTAGACTTCGTTTTGGAGTCGATCTTAAGAACAAATTGTATATTTGAACTCATGGAAGATTGGGTGAACTTATTTTGGTTCGAAACTTGAGTTTCGATTATGTGGGCCCGGGGTCGATTTTTACTATTCCGGGCAGAATATTGTAAAAATCATATTTAGCAATATGAACTAGTTTGTTGAGTAGTATTGATGATATTAAATCAATTGTGTATAGATACGATTGGATTGGAGCCAAATTTGAAAGAAAAAGACATTTCCACGGATTGAATTGTTCATAAACATTCGAGGTAAGTGTTTGTTCTATCCTAGCTTGAGGGAATAGGATTATGTGTTATGTGTTATGTGATCGAGTGCGGTGTATGGGCTGTGGTGACGAGCATCCATACACTAGCGTCTAGTATGACCGTGAGTCGTTGGAAAATGATTATTTTGAGATATATTACAGATGAATTGTTATTGTTCTCCCTTGTTGGGACTTGTTGTGAAGATAATTATTGATTGCCCTTGATGGGACGGTTTATGAATTACTGTTTCTTTCTTTGCCCTTAATTGTGATTGTTATTTGGGTGAGGAAGAGTGATAATGCACGAAGGGTGATGCCGTGCCATGTTTATTTATTTATGCACGAAGGTTAATGTCGTGCCATGTTTATTTATTGATTATGCACGAAGGATCATGCCGTGCCCTGTTATTGAACCATGTACGAAGGATCATGCCGTACTATGGATGTGAGGATGAGAGTAAAAGCACGAAGGGTGATGCCGTGTACTTTATTTGTTTATTTGGTGAGGATGAGAGTAAAAGCACGAAGGGTGATGCCGTGCAGCTGCTTGCTATTTCTTGAATTGATATTACTTGTGTTTACATTATACTTTGTTTTTCCTTGTGAAATTATTAACTGCGGTTAATTGTTGAATTCTTTAAGATATTCCTTATTGTGTTAATACTCGATTATTTCTTGTTATCTTGTGGTACATATATATATATATTGAATTGCACAGGTTTATGTGAGTGTCTGGTCCTAGGCTTGTCACTACTTCGCCGGGATAGGCCAGGCACTTACCAGCACATGGGGTCGGTTGTGCTGATACTACACTTCTGTGCGTTTTTGCACAGGTCCAAGTTACGATCAGGAGCAGCAGCAGCAGTAAATCGATTTCGTGGGAGTTGATCATATTTGAGACCGAGGTAGCTTGCAGGAGTCCGCAGGCCCGGCGTCTCTCTCTTTATTTATGTTATTAGTTGTAGTCTCTTTGTTCCGAGACAAACAGAATTGTGTTACATTTCTTCAGACTTTTATGTGTAGTATTCCATAGTAGTTTGTGATTTGGTGACTCCACGTCTTGGGTAGAGGATTTCAGTATGATTTTCACCTTGTGTTTTGTTATTTCCATTTCGATAAAGTATTCCGCATTTATTTAATTAAAATTGTGTTAAAAACACAGGATAATATGAATATAGTGGCTTGCCTAGCTACCACGAGTAGGCGCCATCACGATCCCGATGTTGGGGGAAAATCCGGGTCGTGACAACTAGGGGATGTCGTACCCTATGTAGAAAAATAAAAATGCAACCAGGAGATGTATACCCTGTATTGGCAATGAAATGAGGCTCGTGGCTCTCTGAAATGCTACTAGGGAATGTCGTACCCTATGTAGAAAATAAAAATGAAACCAGGGGATGTAGTACCTTGTGTTGGAAATAAAATGAGGCTCGGGGCACTCTAAAATGCTACTAGGAGATGTCATACCCTATGTAGAAAAATAACAATGCAACCAGAGGATGTAGTACTCTGTGTTAGCAATAAAATGAGGCTCGTGGCACTCTGAAATGCTACTTGGGAATGTCGTACCCTATGTAGGAAAAATAAAAATGCAACCAGGGGATGTAGTACCCTGTGTTGGCAATAAAATGAGGCTCGTGGCTCTTTGAAATGCTACTAGGGGATGTCGTACCCTATGTAAAAAATAAAAATGCAACCAGGGGATATAGTACCCTGTATTGGCAACAAAATGAGGCTTGTGGCACTCTGAAATGCTACTAGGGGATGTCGTACCCTATGTAAAAAATAAAAATACAACCAGGGGATATAGTACCCTGTGTTGAAGATATGATATTGGTTCCCTACAATGAAACTAAAAAATAAAATAGTTATATGTATATTGGAAGAAAATCAAGGATTTAAGAACTTCACATAGTGGTGTTCGGGTTTTCACTAACTATTTCTTAAAATTGTTCTGTTCCTGTTTTGAACAAAGAAATACTTATTAGTTTTATAATGGTGGTCGATTTGTGGCCTTGATTATTTCATTCGCTTGATTTCGGCTCATCTTCTTTAATGATCTCAAGTGCAACTGATAATTTCCTTAATGCCAACTGCAATTTCTGACTCTGGAGAACCTTTGACTTCTTCAAACATTGCCATGACAGTACTTATCCTTTTTCAACTTTATGTTGCCTTTGTGAGCATTTTGCTTTTGACTTATTTCAAAGTTTTCCATTTCAAAGCATCGGTCAATCATGGCCAGTCGGGGTTGACTTGATATCCTTGACGAGACTGGGCACCTTTCAAATATATCAGCTCGCTTCAAATGAGAATTCTGTAAATCGGTCTTACCGTCTTTTCTTTGACTTATTTTTGGAACATAGTTAGACCGAAAGGGATTCAAAGAAAACAAACAATAAAATGGACAAATGAACTTACACGAGAGATATCCCTTTCGAAGAAAAGAAAGAAGGACTTATCTGGGAGTACATGCAGACTTCAATGAAAATGACATGGCCTTTGGACTGGATGCCTGATCTGTATAAACCTTCCGGTTCTCAGAAACTCATCACAATTTTTGACTTGAAAACGGGAAACCTTGCTCATAATTGTGTTGATGCCATGCCTGTGTAGATCCTCTTTTCGATCAACAGTGCCCTTTGCGGGTTTTCACTAGATGATCTCTCTCATTTCTCTTCTCACCATCATCTTATTGTGCCCTTTGTGGGTTTTCACTAATAAGACTCTCTCATTTTCATTTTCTCTACTCACCATCAACCTACAATGCCCATGAGGGTTTTCACCAATAGGACTCTCTCATTTTAATTCTCTCATTTGGTTGCATCTGATCCAAGTAACTGTATCCTCCAATTGTTGAACATTCTCGCCGATTGATCGAAGGACTTGAAAGGATTTGGGTAAAATGAATTTGGCTAGAATTACAACTTTTGAACCTTTCAGGCAAAGCCATTGCCGAAGCAATATAATATCTACCCCAGTTTACTTTTTGGGGAATTTGGATTTTTAGTATGTGTGACTGAACCTTAGAGACAGGTTGCCTACGTATCCTTTCGGAATCAAGTCGAACGTAGTTTAGAAAACTCTGTTTTTGATTTTTTTTCCTTTTTTTTGGTTTTTTCTTCTGTTCTTTTTTTTTTCTTTTCTTTTTTTTGACATTCTTTAATAATAACTTACAGATTTCAAAGAGGGTAGTCAAAGAAAGGGAACCGACTCAAAGGGTTTGCAAAAGGGTTAATGGTATTTGGGTAGTAAGAAAGAAAGCCTTCATCATCCCAATCAAAGAATGTTAACAAAGAGTAGTGAGTCAAACATAGTACCTTCTGACTACATCTGTATTAATTGTTGTCTCGAGGATATTTCCTTTGATGTCTCCCAAACACAACGGACCTATGCTATTTTCTTGTTACAATGTATGGACCTTTGCAATTTGGAGCAAAATTTTCCTTAGCTTCTTCATGGTGTGGGGGAATATGTCTTTGAACGAGTTTTCCCACTTCAAATTTCTTACGACGTACTTTTTGTTGTAAGCATGGGCCATTCTTTGTTGTTCAACTGCCCATGGTGGCCTCCGGTCAATCACGTTCCATCACTTAAAGACAAAGTTCTAATCGGGCCTTGACTCAATCTTCATCAGCGATCTCGGCTTCAACAATGATCCGAAGGGAAAGAATTTAAACTTCTGCAGGTATCACGGCTTCAGTTCCATAAACCAATCCAGTAAGGGCGGCTTCATTTGAATTTGATTTAGGCTTACTGTTCCAATTCTCTCTTTATTCTCTTACACTTCTTATCATCAACACATTCTGCTTCTTGATTCATGATTTTGAAATCTGAAAGCATTTTAGGATCTAGGCATGAAGGGCGCAAGCATGTCATGTTATTAAAATCTGCATTTACAGAACTGAAAAGAGAATAAGAAAGGTGAAAAGATTAAGAGATGAGACAAACATGGATGATGAAATATTGATTTCATTTATTTGGAGAAAACAAATAGAAGGGTTTACATCAGAATGTAAGACAATAAAGTAAAAATATTTGGATGACACACTGAAATAACTCAAAATCTAGAAAAGATATCAAGACCTGTTACCGAGACTCCGCCTCCTAGGGAAAGTTTCTGGGTTTGCGCCCATTTTTTATTTCTCTTCTACCCCGGGAATGACTACTATGACTTTCAATACTGGATAAAATTTTCCATCATAAAATCATCCCGAGCTGGCCATGTCCTATTGCTCTAATCTGGTATAGTCAATCCCACATTAGCTTTTATTTTTCATTTTTCACCGTCAACAGCCTACTTGCCTTTTCTTGATCTCGAATCACCAACAATGGTGCTTGTTCCATTTGTTGAGAAGATGCTTTTACTTCCGAGGATCTTGGATTGTTTTCGTGACTCGCCATTGCAAACCAACAAACCGACCACCTTTAATTAGCCTTTATTTCAAAATAAAAAGCTTGTTAGAATAAACACTCTTTTTTCTTCTTCTTTTGTAGAACTTTATTCTCTCTTTTTTATTTTATTTTTCAAAATGATTCGATCGAACCTGATGTTGGTTGCCTACGTATCATGTGGAGACATAATCAGATCTTGCGTAGTTCGGGAAGATCAGAACTGAAGTAAACTAAACTAACTCCTTTTTTTGGTGTTGAACTTTTTTTTTAAAGAAGGATTTCTAAAGAAGAAAGAAAATATATGGATTTTTATATTTTATGTCACAAAGAAAAACTTCTAAAGAAGGAATTAAAGGAAAATATTTTTTTTGAATTTTTGAAAATTGGGGGCCGAAACCGATGAGGTTTGCCTACGTATCTCACATCCGGTGAGAATCAAACCCGCGTAATTCTGTTAAAATAACTATAAATAAACTATTTTGAAAATTGTAATTTTAAAAACCCTTCAAAATTTTATATAATAAAAATGGGTACTTTATGAAATCTTGGGAATTTGTTTTTGCTCTCTCCACTGTTCGATCAATCTATCCTAATGTCAGTCAATATTTGAGTGAAGCCTCACAAATAATGTTACATATAGCACATAAAATGAACATGTTGGTCCGAAAAATTGGTACCTGTCCTAGACAGATCCGGCCCCTGTGCCGAGTCCCGCTAAGTCCAATGCACATGATGCAAATAAAGCGTAGCCTATTAGGGATGTTCATTGTTTGTGGATTCTTCTTCTAAGCTTTCAAATCCTAAAGGAGATGGTATCCAGACCTGGCCTACTCGGGTGGACAACCCGAGCTAAAGAGCGTCAAGCATCACCAGTAGTAGAACATCACTGGCTAGCTAACGGCTCTCACGCCTAAACATGTGTGACTAAATCCTTCACCTGAAGCTGGTAGGCTAACTGGCTATATCTCAAGACAGAAGTTTTGTGATGCTGGTAGGCAAACACAACATAACTATGTATCAGAAGACTCAGAGGGGTGCGAGAGAGAGCGTACAACTATCACAGTTCAAATAAATATTTAAGCGGTAAATAAGAGACAAATAGCACATTAGGCTTCCAAACACAATAATTTCCAAAAAATGATAAAAGCCAAACAATAATCAATATATAAAGCTCGAATTCTTATTAGTTAATTCCCAGCAGAGTCGCCATCGCTGTCACGCCTTTTTCTTCTCCAACAACCCTATGATCGGGTTGAGTTAGAAGAGTTTTTACAACTAAAGTGATGTTTTGAATAGGGATTATTTATTGATTAGAGTCGCCACTTGGAATTGAGTTTTGGTGTTCCAAGTCACCTTTTATTTGAATCCCCTTTCAAAAGGAAGGTTTGACTCTTAATTATGGTCTACGAAACAAAAGACTGAGTAAGGAATTCTGTTGACCAAGCGGAAGGCGTAAGGCATCCCTCGAGTCCCGTGATTCTAGCATGATCGCTTTTATTGACTAATGTAAGTCTTAAATCAGTTTTGGCTATTCTCGTATTTTATTGGTTATAGCTTATTGATTACCGCTTAATTAATTATTATATTTCTATTAATGTGCTCACCTAGGTGCGATACGCACACAAGGTATTATTCTTTGAAGTTGGATATTAAATCAAGGTACGGGAATGTACACATGGTTAAAACATAATTATTTTAAATTTAAAGGCATCGAGACACTGAATGCGCACATGATCCTTTTATTACTTAAACATATCGATCCAAGGTTCAGATATGAACACATGGGCTAATATTTAAAGTACATCTAAAAATCTTCTATCATATTTATTATTTGTTTGAAATTTATTTGTCCAACTTTATTATGAAATATTGGAAAAAAACGGTAGTTATGGAGAAGTAAAGGTTAAAATATTCATTACTTCTCTTCTCTGGTCGTAAAACGTAACTTATTTATTTGAAACAAATTTACTAACCAACGCCATGACCCATTAGTATTATTTGATATTTTGATTAGCTAAACCAAACCTAACCTTTCACTTTTAACTATTCTAGTAGTTAACAAATACATATCCCCTTTAAGAAATAACTAGATAAAAAAAACTGAAAAAAAAAACATAAATATTGGAATTATGTGAATGGAGATAACGACAACCAAGAATAACATCAAGATTATTAAGGAAATAACATATTGCATTTACACAAAATACCTTAGCCTTTAAACTAATCATGAATCAGACAAGAAATATTTTGACAAACAACTTCAACCAAACAAACATAAAAAGTTTTTAAAGTTAAAGAAGTAATCAGTAAGGAAAAGAAAACCTTTATTGTTGAATCTTATCAACATATACAGTGAAGGTGAAAGATCCAAGAATATCATTCGGATGGAGCATCAAACAAAAGCTTTCAAGTTACAAGCATAACCAATGACCAGATACTCAATAGTGACCTCGAACGGAAACTTCGCCAAGAAAAATGGGCTATTTTTGTGATGATGTTTCAAGGTGTTTGAGGCAGTGCTATTGGATGATTTAAGGTGTTGGAATATTGAGGTTTTAGAGCTGCTCTATGATTGTGTTTCCATAAATTTTAGAACTGATTTTTGGGAGGTTTTGCTCTATTTTTTTATGCACTATTTTTAGGGCCTTAAAGCTCTAAAAGAAAGTTGTTCTTAAGTTTTCCCCCTTGTTGTCTTCCGTTTTTTTTACGTTGTTCTCTTTTCTTTCCCCACTTTCATCTCTCTATGTGTCTTATATTTATAAAATATGTGAATGTGTTATGTTATTATGTGTAGATGTATGGAGGAAATGGAAAGTTATTGTGAGGTGTGTGATGTGAGTGGGGAAGGCATGAGTGATGTGGGGAAGTTGGGTGTAAGAAAGTGGGTGTAAGGCATGAGTGAAATAGGGAAGTGGAGAAGTTGGGTGGTTTTATTTATTTTATTTTTTAATTCTATATATTTATTTAACTTTTCCTAACCTTTTTTTTGAATTAAATAAAAGAAGATAAAACATATATGTATAACTATCTTATATTCTAAGAATGTGAATATTTTTTGTAGTTTTTAATTTGCTTAAATAAAATCTATTAAAAGTAAGATAAAAATTTAAAATATGAAGATTTGGACCTAAAAGAAATATTTACACTAAAATACTACAGTATTTGGGGTGTGGTAAAAAATTAGGTGTGACCAGTCACCATGTTTTAAACTAACAAGATATTCTTTGATTTTTACAGGAAAATAAAGGTTGATGATGGCAGAAATACACGCCAGAAGGAAGGTCACCAAAACTGGGGCAGAAAATTTTCTGTCGTTCTCGGATGAACGAGGAAATAAATCCAATACTTTTCATATTTTACCAATTAGGCTCCCACCTGTATAACTAGGAAATATATTTCATGTCTTTGCATTTAGGCGACCACCTGTATAACAAAGGAATACTTTTCATATTTTATCAATTAGGTGTCCACCTGTATAACAAGAGGAATACATTTCATGTCTTTGCATTTAGGCGCCCACCTGTATAACGAGGGAATACTTTTCATATTTTACCAATTAGGCGCCCACCTGTATAACTAGGGAATACATTTCATGTCTTTGCATTTAGGCGCCCACCTGTATAACAAGGGAATACTTTTCATATTTTACCAATTAGGCGCCCACATGTATAACAAGACGAATACATTTCATGTCTTTGCATTTAAGCGCCCACCTGTATAACAAGGGAATATTTTTCATGTCTTTAGAATAATAGGCACCCACCTGTAGAATAAGAGAAATAATTTTTCATGCTTTTAGATAAATATGCGCTCACTTGTATAACTAGGGAATAATTTCCATGTTTTTAGATAAATAGGCGGCTACCTGTATAATAAGTGTAACGACCCGGTCGGTCATTTTTAGAATTTACACCTTGTTCCCCTATTAACTCCTTCCTCTAAGTTCATTTATGCTATTTTGGGTTGACGGGACGTTCGGTGTTTGGATTCGGAGTGTTTTGGGACACTTAGTCCCTAAATGAGAGCTTAAGTGTTGAAAAATGGTCCGAAGTCAGATCTATGTAAAGATGGCCTCGTAATGGAAATTTGATGGTTCTGTTAGCTCCGTTAGGTCATTTCGGGGTTAGGAGCGTGTTCGGAATGTATTTTGGAAGTCCGTAGCTCATTTAGGCTAGAAATACCGAAAGCTAGTATTTTGGCAATTTTCGGTTGATAGGTGAAATATTGATCTGATGGTCGGAATGGATCTCCGAAATTTTCTGTAGCACCTTCATGTCATTTGGGACATGTTTTCAAAATTGCAAGTCATTCGAGCCTGGTTTGGTTGGGTTTTTGATCGAATGCGTGTTTTGAAAGTTTTAGAAGAACTTAGGCTTGAATTCGATGTAGTTTGATAATTTTGGTGTCACTCGATGTGTTTTGATAATTGGAACAAGTTTAAATAACGTTATAGGATGTATTGGTATTTTTCGTTGAGGTCCCGGGGGCCTTGGGTTGATTTCGGATGGCTAGCGGGAACTTTTGACGTTGGAAATTTCATAAAAGACGAAAGTTGTAAATGAGTGCACACAAGCCCTCACTTTGGACGATCATATGTCCCGTTATATAAGGAGTTGTGTAACCCACAACCTATCAAATTAAAGCTCTTTGAGTCTAGTTTCCAACGCATCAAACCGTTCTTCATTTGGAGGTGTATACATCAAGTTATGTCCATTTTCGTATCTCTAATGCCCTGGCCAGCGCCGGGCACTAGCCGTGGCGCCCAAAAATTTGAGCTACTGGTTCCAGCGCCCAGCGCCACCTGGGGCGCCCAAAAACAGCCTATAACACTCCTTTCGTGGTTCATCTTTACCCATTTCATTTTGACGAAATTGGGGTCCTTCTTTCACCCTCTCAAGACCTTCAACTCCCCCAATCTTCAAGGTAAGTAATCTCCATCATCTTGGTGTGAAATTCCATCATTCCTATACTATTACTGATGAAATCCTCTCATCAAACACTTAGATTTTCAAGAAATTCCTTCAAGAACTCAAAGGAGGGTTTTGCAAGATTTCTTCCAAAAGGTAAATCCTACACCTTTGACTTATATATATGGATATATTATGAGAATATGAGTATGAATCAAGTATTACAACTTATGGCATGGTAATTGGAAGCCATAAATTCTCAATTTGAATACACGAACATGGTAGGGATTTGATTGAATTATGTTGGTTGGGTGTGAATGGATGGTCATACATGTGTATTTGGAAGTTATAAATTGGTTAGGAATGATGGTGAGATGAATTGTTGGTTAATGGTGATAGTTGGAAGAACCAATACTATAGTTATAAGGTGTAAATATCTATGCCTACAAGGTGTTTAATAATATGCCTAAATGGCATAAGTTATAGAATTTATTACCAATATTGGCCCTATTGAATGTTGAAATGTAGATTGACGTTACGTAACTATATTGGATCATTGTAGTATCATTAAGGGGCGAAATTCGGATATGGATGGCTAAAAACCCCGTCTTTTAGAAATCGAGCTTCATCGATGTTTGTGTGATCTTGGTCATTTTTCATAATTTTACGTATTATCTTAGAATTTAATTGTAGAATAAATTACTTGAATTATTATTTACAATATGCAATTTAATTGGATAGAGTTGAGCCATTTGGAGTCGAATACTCGTGGCAAGAGCGTGATCTCAGGTTGACTTGCACTTCTTCGAGGTAAGTGGCTTGTCTAACCTTGTGTGGGGGACTTTGTCCCTTATGATGTGATATTTGGTAATTGAATACCTTGTGCGTGAGATGACGAGCGCATACTTGAGCTAATTGTTGAAAACCTGGATTTTTACATAAATACTTAATTTGGATTTTCTTTCATAATTGCCTTACTTTACTTGCTATTATAGCTTGTGTTAGCGTAGAAGAGCATGTTTAATTGACCCAAGTTTCCTGTTTGTTAAGTTGTCTTAAATGTGATTACGTGGGGCATGATAGGCCATTATTATTTGTTGCTTTGTATTGTTGTACTTAAATTACTGAATATTCCTCTAATGTTGGTTGCGCATTTACTTTGGGACTACGGGTTCAATTCCCGGGAGATCCCCCCTACACTTTTATTTTAGGACTACGGGTTCAATTCCCGGATATCCTTGTTACTGAGATGAGTGGACTGCGAGTTCAATTCCTAGAGATCCTTGTTACTGAGATGAGTGGACTGCGGGTTCAATTCCTAGAGATCCATGTTACTGAGATGAGTGGACTACGGGTTCAATTCCCGTAGATCCTTTTTATTAAGATGAGTGGACTGCAGGTTCAATTCCCGTAGATCCTTGTTATTGAGATGAGTGGACTGCGGGTTCAATTCCAGGAGATCCTTGTTACTGAGATGAGTGGACTGCGGGTTCAATTCACGAAGATCCTTGTTACTGAGATGAGTGGACTGCGGGTTCAATTCCCGAAGATCCTTGTTACTGAGATGAGTGGACTGCGGGTTCAATTCTCGAAAATCCACGGACAGCTGAAGGACACTTGTTTTGTTATCTTTCCTTGTTAGCTTTAATTGCTAGTGACTTGTAGCTTCTATTCTACTTTGCTGTTATTTCAAATTATTTATTTCTTTACACTGTTCAATACTGTTATCATATTATTCTCAGTAGGGCCCTGACCTTCCTCGTCACTACTCCATCGAGGTTAGGCTTGGCACTTACTGAGTACCGTTGTGGTGTACTCATGCTACTCTTCTGCACACTTTTGTTGTGCAGATCTTGGTATATCTGATCGAGCACATTATTAGTGATCCAGTCGTTATATTTGGAGACTTGAGGTACATCTGCCACGTCCGCAAACAGAAGAGTCTCCTTCTACTCTATCTTGTAGTTAGCGGTTTCATTTCTTGTATTCAGTTGTTGTAGACATTTTCGGATATTAGAGTCGTATCTTATAATTTCATAGCCTGTGTTGCTCGTAGATTTCCGGGTCTTTGGGATAGTTTCAGAATGCTAAGTGTCAAAGTGTATGTGCCAGGATATACATTATTCCTGTTATATAGTTTTGATTATAATTTACCGTAAATGTTATTACTTCCACAAGGTGTTAGGCTTAACTAGTCGCGAAGACTAGGTGCCGCCATGACGTGTTCACAATTTGTGAACTAGGGTCGTGACAATAAGTGGACTATTTTCATGTTTTAGATGAATAGGCGCCCACCTGTATAATAAGTGAAATAATATTTGCACGTCTTTAGAATAATAGGTGCCTACCTGTACAATAAGCAGAATAATTTTTCATGTTTTTAGATAAATAGGCGCCCACCTGTATAATTAGTGGAATATTTTCATATTTTAGATGAATAGGCGCCCACCTGTATAATAAGTGGAATAATTTGTGCATGTCTTTAGAATAATAGACGCCCTCGTGTGGAATAAGCGGAATAATTTTTCATGCTTTTAGATAAATTGGTGCCCACCTGTATAACTATGGAATAATTTCCATGCTTTTAGATAAATAGGTGCCCACCTATATAATAAGTGGAATATTTTCATGTTTTAGATGAATAGGCTCCCACCTGTATAATAAGTGGAATATTTTCATGTTTTAGATGAATAGGTGCCCACCTGTATAATAAGTGAAATAATTTTTGCATGTCTTTGGAATAACATATAGGTGCCCACCTGTATAATAAGTGGAACAATTTTTGCATGTCTTTAGATAAATAGGCGCCCACCTGTATAATAAGTGGAATATTTTTATGTTTTAGATAAATAGGCGCCCGCCTGTATAATAAGAGGAATACTTTTCATGTTTTAGATAAATAGGCGCCCATCTGCATAATAAGAGAAATATTTTTTTTCAGTCTTTTCGTTTCAGGTCTTGAAACCAGTAACCCACGATAAAGCAGAAGGTTACAACAAGAGTTCCCAGTGCAAATTCAAGCGCATGAGTCACAGAATGATAAGACACATCTTGAGAGAAGCGGGCTTCGAGCCTTTGTTGTCTCCAGCATAACAGACTTGACAAAGAAAGCCGCATTCTGAGGAAGCGTCAAAAGGGTTGATAAAGGAAGTTGTATCCCCAGTTGATTGAGAAAAACAATGAAGACTGGTATTCGGAAAAGCAGAAGGCCAGTGTCATCCCCAAGTTTACGGAAGAAAGAAGCACTGGAGGAAACACAAGCCGACAAGAAAGGAAGACGACAAAAACAAGTTGAAGTTAGATAGGATCTTGTGATCCATAGGCTAGCCTAGCTTCTTGTTTTCCTTTTAGCACGAAGTAATAAGGAGGTCAATAAGCGGTAGCAGCAACAGCAACAACAGTAACAGCAAGATCACAGCTTCATGGTAGTCCCAACTACCAAAACTTCCCGAAATGCATTGACTTGATTCCTGTTTAGCCGAGGATATGTAGGAGGCCTCCCGAACCAAAGGCTCGGTCAAACTCTTTCAAAATGCTTCACACGGAGTACTCAAATGGGACAAAATTGCTCGTATCTGCTCATTTATCTTTGCACGAAAACTCTTCGAGTTTCCGTGCAAAGAGGGGCAGCTGTGAGCACGTGATTTTTGATTTATGTGAGGATCACTCCCAAAAATTTAAAATAAAATAGTTTTGCGTTGTGTGTGATTTTTTTGTGAATTTTGTGTAATTTTTCCTTATTGTTTGCATTTGTCTGTGCGTGTTTATTTATTTAAATTAATATAAAACACAAAAATATGTTGCATTTTACTTAGGATTTATTAAGAGTAATTGTGTTTTGTTTTACAAAAAATGAAAATCACAAAAATAGGCATCTTTCGCTTTTTTTAGCATTTACTGTCAAATTGTGCAATTTTGTTTTAATTGGTATTTTATTGTGTATAATAATTATTGTTAGGTGTCTAATTAGTATTTTTTTAGTTAACTTAGTTTACAACTTATTTAGAATTTTAGTTTTATTAATTAAAAGAAAAGAGAGAGAAAATAAGAAGAGCAAACTCGGATTGGGCCAATTTTTAAAATTAAAATTAGGCCCAAAACACTTCTACCCAATCCAAAACAATACTAGGTCCACAACCCACATACCCAAACCCTACTCTTATGCATCAGCCACTTTTTTTACACCTTCTTTTCCATTTTTGAAAGACAATGAAGACCTACTTCTTCTTCTTCTTCCTCACTACACAAAACCCCTAAACCTAGCAAAACCCTAGTCATGGCTGCCATGACCACCCTCGTATCTAACCTTACATCCATGGCTGTCCGTGGCCCTAATGACCAGCCCTTCCGTCTTCCTACGACCACCAGCCACGACCATCTCCTGCATCGTCGTTCTTCTTCTCTTTCATCGACAACACAACGTCAAACCAGCTGCCCAGAATGCCAGCCACCAGCGCTTTCTTCATCCTCCTCCAACTGCTGTCCGTCACCGAGAACGTCAGCCACCAGCGTCGTCTTCGTCCTCCTCCAGCTGCTATCCATCGCCCTAATGACCAGCCACTCCTTCTCTGTTACCCGACTGTCCAAACGACCCTACTGTCTTCTTCGTTTTCCTCCAGCTCATGTCCGTCGTCAATCCGGTGAGCAGTGGCAAAATGCTATGAATGAGCAACCACTCTCATCACAGTCCGTTCGACCTCCAAGAGTTCAAATCCGAGTTCGACATGGGTACACAACTGATATATTAGTTCTTGTAAGCTGAAAATTAAAGCATGAATGCAAAGAAAAATAAAGATTTTGTTATGAAATAATAAAGAACAAGAACAATATTGCAGAGAAAGAGATAAAGGAAATTCTTATTGAATTTTGGGATGATTTACAATGGGGTAAGACCCCTCTATTTATAGGAGAAATTATGACTTAGTCACAAAGTAAAACTCTCCACAAGATAGACATTCACTCCAAATAGAATTATAGACATTCACTCCAAATAGAATTCTATTCTTAACACTCCCCCTTGAATGTCTACTCAATAAGTAATGTGCCTCATTAAAACCTTAACTAAAATAAAACCCAGTGGGAAAAAAATCTAGAAAAGGAAAAGGAGTACACATATCTAATAATACTCCTTTTGGTTGCCTCGTTAAAAATCTCGCAAGGAAAACCCAGTGGGACAAAACCTTGTAAGGGAAAAAGAGTGCAACACGCATTAACTCCCCCCGATGAGAGCATCAATTCACATCCTTAAGCCTTCGCATCCCGATCTTGTACACTAGTTTCTTGAAGGTTGACGTCGGTAGAGATTTAGTGAACAAATCAGCCATATTATCACTTGAACGAATCTGTTGCACATTAATATCACCATTCTTTTGAAGATCATGTGTGAAAAATAACTTTGGTGAAATGTGCTTTGTCCTATCTCCTTTTATGAATCCTCCCTTCAGTTGAGCTATGCATGCTGCATTGTCTTCATACAAAATAGTGGGTAACTTGTCACATTTCACACCACATTTATCTCGAATAAGATGTATTATAGACCTCAACCACACGCACTCTCGACTTGCTTCATGAATAGCAATTATCTCAGCATGATTAGATGAAGTAGCCACAATTGATTGCTTAGTCGATCGCCACGATATGGCAATGCCTCCACAGGTAAACACATAACCTGTTTGAGATCGAGCCTTGTGTGGGTCGGATAAATACCCAGCATCAGCATAACCAACAAGATCGGAACTGCAATTGTTGCCATAAAATAAGCCCATATCGGTAGTCCCTTTTAGATACCGCAATATGTGTTTGATCCCATTCCAATGTCTCCTTGTGGGAGCAGAGCTATATATTGCTAAGACATTAACTGGAAAAGTTATGTCGGGCCTTGTAGTATTGGCAAGATACATTAGTGCACCAATTGCACTAAGATATGGTACTTCAGGACCAAGTAGCTCTTCATTCTCTTCTTGAGGTCGAAATGGATCTTTGTTCACATCAAGTGATCGAACAACCATCGGAGTACTTAATGGATGTGCTCCATCCATGTAAAACCGTTTCAATACCTTTTCTATGTAGGTAGATTGATGAACAAAAATTCCGTTTGCCAAATATTCAATTTGCAAACCAAGACATAATTTTGTCTTTCCGAGATCTTTCATCTCGAACTCCTTCTTTAAATAATCAATTGCCTTTTGGAGTTCTATAGGAGTTCCAATAAGGTTTATGTCATCAACATATACGGCAAGTACAACAAATTCCGATGTTGTTTTCTTTATGAAAACACATGGGCAAATGGTATCATTTATATAGCCTTCCTTTAATAAATACTCACTAAGACGATTATACCACATTCGTCCTGATTGCTTTAGACCATACAAAGATCTTTGTAATTTGATTGAAAACATTTTCCGGGATTTTGAATTATTAGGCATTTTGAAGCCCTCGGGAATTTTCATGTATATCTCATTATCAAGTGAGTCGTAAAGGTAGGCGGTAACCACATCCATTAAATGCATGTCAAGTTTTTCATGGACAGCAAAACTAATGAGATAACGGAATGTTATAGCATCCATAACGGGTGAATATGTCTCTTCATAATCAACACCAGGCCTTTGTGAAAATCCTTGTGCAACAAGGCGTGCCTTATATCTTTGCACCTCATTTTTCTCATTTCTCTTGCGTACAAAGACCCATTTATAGCCAACAGGCTTAACACCATTAGGTGTTTGGACTACAGGCCTAAAAACTTCACGTTTTGCAAGTGAATTCAATTCTGATTGGATTATTTCTTGCCATTTTGGCCAATCAAGTCTTTGTCGACATTCACCAACAGATTGAGGTTCAAGATCCTCACTTTCTTGCATAATGTTGGATGCAACATTATATACAAAGACATAATCCACCACTTTATCCAATCGATTCAAATTTGTCTCAATATCGATTGGATTTATTGATAGTTCCTTATTTTCTTGAGTCTCGGGCTCGGTGGATTCCTCATGAATCTCAGAATTTATTAAGTCGTGGATTTCTTCATGAGATTCTTTCATAGTGTCATTTTGATCATTTATTTTCCTTTTTCTAGGATTTTGATCTTTGGAACCTAATGGTCTGCCACGTTTCATGCGTGCTTTTGACTCATTAGCTATGATACTAGAAGATTGTCCAATAGGGACATCAATACGGATTGGAACATTCTCCGCAGGGATATGTGATTTTGTTATCCTTTTCATATCCGTAAATGCATCGGGCATTTGATTTGCTATTCTCTACAAATGAATAATCTTTTGTACCTCTTTTCACAAATAGAGGCACGTGGATCAAGATGAGATAATGATGGATTTTTCCACAAAATTTCCCGTTTGGTTTCACCAACTTCTCCCCTAATTTTGGGAAAAGTGTCTCATCGAATCGACAGTCTGCAAATCGTGCAGTAAATAAATCTCCCGTTAATGGCTCGAGGTAGCGAACAATGGAGGGCGATTCAAACCCAACATATATTCCTAACCTTCTTTGCGGACCCATTTTGGTGCGATATAGCGGTGCTTCAGGCACATATACTGCGCATCCAAAAATTCTTAAATGGGATATATTAGGTTCATGACCCAAAACTAATTGCAACGGGGAATATTTATGATAATTTGTCGGTCTGAGAGAACTAGCATTGCTGCATGCAAAATGGCGTGACCCCAAACAGAAGTGGGAAACCTCGTTTTCATGAGTAACGGTCTTGCTATCAATTGCAGACGTTTAATTAAAGACTCTGCAAGACCATTTTGAGTGTGAACATGAGCTACGGGATGTTCCACTTTTATCCCAATTGATAAGCAATAATCATTAAATGCTTGGGATGAAAACTCAACAGCATTATCAAGCCTAATAGACTTAATTGGATTATCCGGAAATTGTGCCCGTAATCGAATTATTTGTGCCATTAATTTTGCAAACGCGAGGTTGCGAGATGACAATAGGCACACATGAGACCATCTAGAGGATGCGTCTATCAAGACCATAAAATATCGGAACGACCCACTAGGTGGGTGAATAGGTCCACAAATGTCCCCTTGTATACGTTCCAAAAACGTAGGGGACTCAATTCCAACCTTTGTTGGTGATGGTCTAATAATTAACTTGCCTTGATAACAAGAAGTGCAAGAAAATTCATCATTTAAAAGAATCTTTAAATTCTTTAATGGATTCCCATTTGAGTTTTCTATGATTCGTCTCATCATAATTGATCCAGGGTGTCCCAATCGATCATGCCAAAGTACAAAAGTATTGGAATCAGTAACCTTTTGGTTTACAATAGAATGTGCCTCAATTGCACTAATTCTTGTCCAATACAGGCCACAAGACAAAGATGGGAACTTCTCAATAGCCCTTTTCTGGCCAGAGGCATTTTTGGTAATGATGAGATATTCAAGATTATTCTCATCTATTGTCTCAATATGATATCCATTTCGACGGATATCTTTAAAACTCAACAAGTTCCTCTTGGACTTGGAGGAGAACATTGCATTCTCTATGATAAGTATTGTTCCCTTAGGCAGAGTTATAGTAGCTCTTCCAGAGCCTTCAATTAATTTACTACTACCAGAAATTGTAGTAACATCTGCCTTGCACATACTTAAATGCGGGAAATATTTCTTCTCTTTGAGTATTGTATGTGTTGTACATGAATCAACTAAACAAATATTTTCACAATTGAAATTTGATTCAAGTTTGCTTTGAGGGATATCCATATTTGCTACTCGTGGTTTTCACATACAAAAGAAAATATATAAATACATATTAATATTTCCAGAGAAATAGAAAGAAAATAAAGTATTTTATTTCAAAGACATTCTAACATCTAATACAGTAAAGTAAAGGACAGTAAACAATGCCAATTTGAAGCCAAATCATACCAAAGCTACAAATCCAGAAGCGAAAGAGGAAAGAAGGGATTGCGAGTAGGAAATCAGTGAAATCATACCATTTAATAGGAAAAAACCTTAAAAGTTCTCAAGCATCCAAATGTGGTCTGATTATATGAGGTACGTCGAGTATTATTTAGCAATAATCATACCATAATATGTACTTTTTATTATAAAATAGTTGCACAGTTTTAACCAACTTATGCAGATTATGAATTTTGACCGTTCTCAAACTTTATTCAATGACACATTATACTAATTCGATATACTAATTAAAACTACTATTTATGTAAATTACGATAATTACATGATATTTATTCACTAATTAATACGAATAAGTAAAATAAAATCAAACAACTCAATCATCTTTAACCACAGATCTATCAGCGATCAAGTGGTCTATTTTCGTGATTTCTCATGAGCAAGTCATTATTTTGCTCAGCCATAAGAAAAAAAGAAATCAGCTCAGAGTACTTCTTGAAACCTTTCTCTTTGTACTGCCATTACAGAACCATATTGGAGGCATGAAACGTTGTAAACGTTTTTTCAAGCATATCATAATTACTGATAGCATCTCCACAGAGTTTCAATTTAGAAGTAATTCTGAACATCACAGAATTATATTCAGAAACAGACTTAAAGTCTTGGAGCCTCAGATGAGCCCAATCATATCGTGCTTGTGGAAGGGTGACCAACTTTAAGTTGTCATATCTTTCCTTTAAGCCATTCCACAAAATAAGTGGATCTTTGACTGTGAGATATTCAATTTTCAACCCTTCATCAAGGTGATGGCGCAAGAAAATCAAGGCCTTAGCACAATCTTGGGTGGATGCTTTATTTCTGTCTTTAATGGCGTCTCCAAGACCCATTGGATCTAAGTGGATTTCAGCATCCAACACCCATGTCATATAGTTCTTGCCCGAAATCTCAAGGGCAACGAACTTTCTTTTCATAATGTCAGTCATAATTAAAAAAAAAAGAGGAGAAAAATTACCTTAATCTTCTGAAAGAGCTTCTTGACACGGTAGAGTCTCGTGCTGATAACGTGTTATGAAATAATAAAGAACAAGAACAATATTGCAGAGAAAGAGATAAAGGAAATTCTTATTGAATTTTGGGATGATTTACAATGGGGTAAGACCCCTCTATTTATAGGAGAAATTATGACTTAGTCACAAAGTAAAACTCTCCACAAGATAGACATTCACTCCAAATAGAATTATAGACATTCACTCCAAATAGAATTCTATTCTTAACAGATTTTAAGTTTTAAACTTATTGTAGTTGTCTACTTATTTGTATATATACTAGAATATTTATTTTATTAGAATCATGTAGATGTTTGTTTATGTATAACTAAACATTTTATAGTAGTTTAGTGTGTGAACTTCCCATGTATGTGTCACGACCCCAAATCCGGTCGTGATGGCACCCAGCACACTGCTAGGTCAGCCTGACCAATTAACAACAATCACGGAGCCATAAGCTCACTTTATCCAATTTAAGCATACGGAAATAATTCAACAGTGATAGATACATATTAAAAACAGGGAACCAAGTCCCAACACGTGCCAACTCCCAAAGACCGAAGGGTCAAGAGTCATGAGCCTCTACGGAATATACAAGTGTAAATAGTGAATATAACTGTGCACAAGTGTGGGATGATCGGAACAAAATATAGACAAACTGGAGAATCAGGTCCTGCGAACGCTGGCAGCTACCTCGACTGTCCAAAAGCACTCCCGAGCCGCAATGGAATCAGCTCTGCTGTAATGTACCTGGATCTGCACACAAGGTGCAGGGAGTCGGGTGTGAGTACTTCCAACTCAGCGGTAATAAAAGTAAATAATGCTGAAGGGAAGAAAACCACGCAAGGCACTATCTCTTGCTACACAATACGGAACTATCATTAAACTTCAAAACACTATCATTTTATTCCTTTCGAGCATATGTGAGTAGATTATTTAGAAATCTCAATTTTTAGCTACTTTCTTTCGTTATAACATACCAATACCTGGGAAAATCTCAAGCAGTGCAAGTCAGCACTCAAATCAGCCTCTCGGGCTCAGCACTCCTTAACAATTTATACCAGGAGATCTGGTCAATAAAGCAACAAATGCACATGTGCAAGTAAAGTATGAGTGCTAAAATGTTATGCCACGTAGTACACGTAAACCAATGTATGTATGCCATGCAATGCATATGACCGCTACGGCTACAAGCCCGATCCTTTTGGGTACCCGTGCTCACTGGGGGTGTCCAGACTCCGGAGGGGCTTCTATAGCCCAAGCACAATATTAATATCACACCTGCTGCGGCGCGCAGCCAGATCCATATACCACTGCGGCGTGCAGAGTCCGATCCATGCATGTGTATGCATATGCTCACATAAATGTCATGCCCTAACATATGGCCCTCAGCCCCAATCAGTCTAACAAATAATCAAGAAAACCCTACGGGCAACAATATCACATTAGCTCACAGCGAAAATGTTATTAAGACCTTGTTCAAGTTTTTCATAACCTTATAAAAATGCTGAATAGCAAATATTCCATTTTAAACCTTAAATTTAGAATAAAATATGCACAGTGTTATCAAAACAGTGATACCAATCCTTGAAGGATTCAAATAATTGGCACGAAGCCCAAACATGATAATTAGTCCAATTCATTTTAACAATTAGGCGTTATTATTTATTACGCGGGACGGACCAAGTCACAATCCCCAATGGTGCTCTACCCCACGCTCGTTATCCGGCGTGCAAGTCACCTCGACACAGTACTAGGATGTGCAAGTCCGGGGTTTACTAACCCTCAGGACATCATTTACAAGTATTACCCACCTCGAACCGACGAAAACTCATGCCCGCGACACCTTAGCTCCTCGAACCGGCATCCACGCATGTCAAAACTAGTCAAAATCAGTACAATTATATCAAAATAGGCTAATGGAACATAACCCAATCGAAAGAACTCAAAAAATATCAAAAATCACGAAATTGGCAAAACCCGAGCCCCGGGCCCACATCTCGAAAAATTCTGAAATTTACATTTTCGGAATCCTCATCTCGCCACGAGTCCGTACATACCAAGAACTCCCAATTCGGACCACAAATGGTCCTTCAAATCCTAAATTTAAGGTTTTTACTCCAAGCCCTATTTTCTTGATTTTTAGCTATAGATTCATGAATTCCATGGATGATTCTTGTATAAAAACATGTATTTAACTCATAAAACTTACCTCCAACGATTCCCCGTCGAAATCCCTTCAATTCCCGTCCAAAAGCTCTCAAGAATGGCCAAAAATGGTGGAAAAAATGGGTTGATTTCGCGACTGGAATGTTTTAAAAACATTCTGCCCAGGCACATTACTCATCGCGATCGCGGGAATGGCTCTGCGATCGCGGAGAACAAAATTTGGCCCAAAATTTACCCTTCGCGATCGCGGTAAAGGCTTCGCGATCGCGGTGAACAAACTCTGGTTCCTCCGGACAGGCTTCAGTATAATGGTCATAACGTTTTACAAACAACTCCAAATGATAAATGGTTTGATGTTCTGGAAACTAGACACATAGGGCTATAACTTTCATTTGATTCTCATATCCTGAATCCGTATACATTTCTAGATATAAGCTTCCCAATTTATACATGTGTATTAGAGATCCTTCTCGGACACCCTAGAGTGTAACGTCCATAGCTGTTTACACAGATGTCCAAATCACGATTTCTTTATCTTTCTGGAAACTAGACACGATGGGCTACAACTTTCGTTTTTGAATTACCTTACAGTTCCTTGTAGATAAAAAGATATGAGCTTCCGAAGTAGGATCAATGCACAGAAATTTTCCTTCTTCGCGATCGCGGAGCATTTCACGCGATCGCGATTCATTAATACTTTTCGCACATTTTACTCACCGCGATCGCGTCCCATTGTCCGCGATCGCATAGAACACTGCTACAGACATAAACCAGCAGTTAAAAATGGCCTAGAAATGGTCCGAAATCACCCCGAAACTCACCCGAGGCCCCGGGACCTCAACCAAAAGAACCAACACGCCCTATAACCTTATTCGAACTTGTTCCAATCATCAAAACTCTATCGTTAACATCAAAATCGTCCGTTTTCAGCAAATTTAAGCTTAAGTTTAACTTTAACTTCAAAAATTCACATTCGATCAAAAACCCGACCAAACGATGTCCGAATGACCTGAAAATTTGCAAGCATATCCAAAATCACCTAACGGAACTACCGCAACTGTCGGAATTCCATTCCGACTCCCGGATCAAAATCTCACCTATCGATCGGATTTCGCCAAAATTCAACCTTAGCCAATTCAAGCTTATTTCTACACCGGATCTCCAAATTCAATTCCGATTGCTCTCCTAAGTCATAAATGATCCCTCGAAACTAGTCGAATCATCAGAATCCGATTCCGAGCACTCTAACTCGATAGTCAACTCTAGGTTGACTTTCCATATTCAAACTTCCTTCAAACATGCTATTTGCTTCATTTTCAATTCAATTCATTCCTAACTCATCCGATAGGTTCTAACACTGATATAAAAGCATAAGATATGTAAATGCAAGGTAACGGGGTGGAAATTTTCATAACGACGGGCCGGGTCGTTACATTCTCCCCAACTTAAACAAACGCTCGTCCTCGAGCGGACTCAGAGTTGTACTAGAAGCAACCCAATAGCTGAAATAACCTTACCAAGCATATACTCGGGCGATCATACGTCACCCTATCTCACATAAGTCCGAAAACACCATATAGTCAAAATTTCACAGACCATCTGAACCATAAATCACATTGCACTTTCTGAAATCATATGCCAAATGCTAATCCCATGCCTATACTCAGGATACACTTGAATCCACTGCAATAACTCATATTCACTACTCCGGGTGAGATCATATGATATATCAACAACCCAATCACTCGAGACGATAGTCTCTAATCACAACAACTGGCCACAATCAACAAATACTAGCTGAAAACCTCTTTCATTAGATAGAGTCTTATTCCAACACCTCCATATCCTGCCCACGGCAGCTGAAGCACGCGATATACCGAACCCATCTCTCAGGTTAACCATTCGTGAATCTAATTCCCTTTTTAAAACTCATACCACGATAGATTTCGGAGCCAAACCTCGATTTTTACCTTTCTAACAAGCTAAGATCCAATATGCTCGTATTCATTAATAACTCCAACGGTCATTTCGATTATAACACACCGCACTGGTTATATGACACCTCAACACCGGCCTAAGCCACGACGAGCACAACATAGGCTCCAATAGAAACGTCTGAACACACTCGAATCATGACAGCTCAAATCATGATAACTGTCTCCAGCAAAAGAGCTGCAATTCAATTCCTCTGTGTCATCATAACATAGAACTGAGATCGCGTCCCGCATTAAATAAATAGAGTACATGAATCCTCCTCGAGAGGTCATAACATCACGTGGCCTTGCCACGATTCTTGATTCGATCCAAACACTATTACTCATGAAGCACCTCAATTTACCAAGCTCAAAACGGTCTTTTCCTCAGAAGCGAGGAAGTATTGTATACCAGGTAGCATATAACTAACTATATTTTCACAATATTCTGTTGCGGCGTGCAACCCGCTCCAATGACATACCCGTGGCGGCGTGCCACCCGATCCGGATACCATACATGTGGCGGCGTGCCACCCGATCCAAATAACCCGTGGCGGCGTGCCACCCGATCCACGCATAAATCTCGCAAAAGGAAATGCATATCGAGTCGAATTTTTTCTCATTACAACAAACATATATATATATATATATATATATATATATATATATATATATATATATATATATATATATATATAGCCTCAAGCTCGGCCACATGAAACGCATCCGACAACGTTTCTCAATACGGGAACTGAATCAATGGTAGATACCTCTACACTGACATCCGCCACTAAGGTCCAACTGACAAAGCAATGCCTACCAATCGTCCGTTGGTCCTAGATACAACTACTCCGTTGGAGCATACTCTGATGCTCTCTGCTACGCAATTTGTGCCATTTTCCGACATAGTCCATATTACATTAGTCTAGACTACCTGACTTATGTCAACCAGTCTGATATAAGGTATCATAACCCAAATTCATCATATCAAGCTAAGAGAGAGCCACTAGGGCTTCCGATTTCCAATAACCACTAAATGGTGCTGGTACACACGACATACCACCGCTGCGTAGGCGGGTTACAAGAACTTCTAGTCTCCAACACACATATAACACATCAATCACCATGCTTGATTCCGTACTTCACCATACAAATACATAACGCACATCCAGCGTCCATTCATACCACGAAAGCCATTTAGAAATTTCACTATGCCATCAACGACTCAATTATTATAGTCGATCCAACAAGAGAATACCACCATACCACTGGATATTATCAGTTTACATTACCTTGTCCTTTTGGACCATATACCCTGCCAAATTACTAGAATAGCAGTACCATTTTCTTTAATCACCAGAAAGATCGATTCTTAATTCACCTGCAGCTGTCCGTGCTGCTCAATAATTTTATTGACTTCCCATATATTATGAACTGATCTCAAAACCTAGAATATACCATTATCAACTTTCCATAACACATCGTGTATACCATATCACACTAAGACAACATGGAAACTCATATCCTTTTCCTCCGCCTCAACATCGGCGCACTCCACTAGTCAAGGACTTTCGTGATCCCATATAGAAGAAAACTCATTACACATTCCACGCTTCGCATACCGACAGGAGTATACTCATTTTCAAACCATGATAAAACACATCACAAACTATTTCTTCCCATTCATTGCATAAGTTTAACTGCCAGGACTGAGTCCTTATACCTATATCAAGTTATACAACTGCCAGCACTCAAGAGCTTTGCTGCAATGTCTGCAAGACTCATTACTTCAACCACATACCGGAAATCAATCGTATTCTTTTTTATACCATTCTGATTTATTAACAAGTTGTTCCATTTACCTAGTTTCCTTTCCGATTCATCTTTAACTCAATAATAGCGCTTACTGTAACACCATAATACATCAACTCCTGTTACCACACTAGATTCGTACATAAGACCCATAGTCCACTGAATACTCCCTCAATGTTTCCCAGAAGTACCACATTCTACAATACATTATTTTGAAGAACTTTATGCGATTTTTGAATTAGTATCATTACCTTCCAATACGGATACATAGAATCCCATCATTCACATAACATAGAACAAGTCTTGATCCCTTCTAACGAAAACACCGTCTTTATCCACATACATAATCTTAAGACACCTTACCGTTACAAGCAAAATCTGGAACACCACAGGACTATTCTTGGGCATCATTCACCCTTATTCAGCTGTAATTCAACTGTCTTATGGAACAAAACCACTCGTGCCTTGCTAGAAATCTGACACCGCAAAACATGATTACATACAGATACCATTAGCTATCTTTCTTTTCTATACACCGAACATTCTTTACCAACATAAGTTCACAACATCCTAGTATTTCTTCACATCTACGTAGCACCATAACCCTTATCGAAATTTCCCAACATACCTAGAGACAGAGCCAACACAGCACACAACAGTGCAATTAGTTAATCAATAACAACCTCCCCAACTTAGCTCGGAGCCATACATCAAGGCACTTCTAGCTACTCATAGCATTCTTACTCAAATGATGCCACAAAGTTCTAGTTAGATTAAACTCAAGTCATTTACAAGCTTCGGCGGAGATTCGAATCATCAGAAATATTAACTCTTTTGCAATTCTTGCATTCAGTCACACACAACAGTTACGCCCCCTCTTTAGGTGACAAAATCTTTTCTAAGTCCCAAATTTTCCAAAAATTTCGGCAGAGTTCCCTTTGTAAATTGGCCTATCCACCTGCCAGAGAATCACCAAAACCATCCTAGCAATACATTCACAACTCGACAAGACATCACAATCCATATCGACAATATTAGTCTCAATACTACACAAATCATATTATCATATTTAGTACATGAACATGCATTGTACCTGCTCGAATCATAACACATATCAACTACCTTTCAATTACACATGAGAACCAATCCACCTATCTCGCCTCAATTTAGCATTTCAGCACAATACCTTCTACCAGGATACACATAGCATAATCATTTTAGTCTTCCTGAGTTTGAACTCGTTCCACTACACATAAGGCACTTATATTACTGAGCGCTCGATGCGTACACAGACGTGCGGAAGGAATTTCAAAAGCATATCTCAAGCTAAATCAAGTACGCACGATAAGAATTCCAAGAAATGTGAAGTGTTTCCTAAAGGTTCGCAGCCTCCCGAGGATAAGTACAGGCGTCCCCGTACCGATCCACAAGACTCTACTAACCGACTCAAGACTCATGAGGCCTAGTAAACCTAGGCTCTGATACCAACTTGTCACGACCCCAAATCCGGTCGTGATGGCGCCCAGCATACTGCTAGGTCAGCCTGACCAATTAACAACAATCACGGAGCCATAAGCTCACTTTATCCAATTTAAGCATAACGGAATAATTCAACAGTGATAGATACATATTAAAAACAGGGAACCAAGTCCCAACACGTGCCAACTCCCATAGACCGAAGGGTCAAGAGTCATGAGCCTCTATGGAATATACAAGTGTAAATAGTGAATATAATTGTGCACAAGTGTGGGATGATCAGAACAAAATATAGACAAACTGGAGAATCAGGTCCTGCGAACGCTGGCAGCTACCTCGACTGTCCAAAAGCACTCCCGAGCTGCAATGGAATCAGCTCTGCTGTAATGTACCTGGATCTGCACACAAGGTGCAGGGAGTCGGGTGTGAGTACTTCCAACTCGGCGGTAATAAAAGTAAATAATGCTGAAGGGAAGAAAACCACGCAAGGCACTATCTCTTGCTACACAATACAGAACTATCATTAAACTTCAAAACACTATCATTTTATTCCTTTTCAGCATATGTGAGCAGATTATTTAGAAATCTAAATTTTTAGCTACTTTCTTTCATTATAACATACCAATACCTGGGAGAATCTCAAGCAGTGCAAGTCAGCACTCAAATCAGCCTCTCGGGCTCAAGACTCCTTAACAATTTATACCAGGAGATCTGGTCAATAAAACAACAAATGCACATGTGCCAGTAAAGTATGAGTGCTAAAATGTTATGCCACGTAGTACACGTAAACCAATGTATGTATGCCATGCAATGCATATGACCGCTACGACGTGTAGCCCGATCCTTTTGGGTACCCGTGCTCACTGTGGGGGTTCAGACTCCGGAGGGGCTCCTACAGCCCAAGCACAATATTAATATCACACCTGCTACGGCGCGCAGCCCGATCCATATACCACTGCGGCGTGCAGTCCGATCCATGCATGTGTATGCATATGCTCACATAAATGTCATGCCCTAACATATGGCCCTCGGCCCCAATCAGTCTAACAAATAATCAAGAAAACCCTACGGGCAACAATATCATATTAGCTCACAGCGAAAATGTTATTAAGACCTTGTTCAAGTTTTTCATAACCTTATAAAAATGCTGAATAGCAAATATTCCATTTTAAACCTTAAATTTAGAATAAAATATGCACAGTGTTATCAAAACAGTGATATCAATCCTTGAAGGATTCAAATAATTGGCACGAAACCCAAACATGATAATTAGTCCAATTCATTTCAACAATTAGGCGTTATTATTTATTACGCGAGACGGACCAAGTCACAATCCCCAATGGTGCTCTACCCCACGCCCGTTATCCGGCGTGCAAGTCACCTCGACACAGCACTAGGATGTGCAAGTCCGGGGTTTACTAACCCTCAGGACAGCATTTACAAGTATTACCCACCTCGAACCGACGAAAACTCATGCCCGCGACACCTTAACTCCTCGAACCGGCATCCACGCACGTCAAAACTAGTCAAAATCAGTACAATTATATCAAAATAGGCTAATGGAACATAACCCAATCGAAAGAACTCGAAAAATATCAAAAATCACGAAATTGGCAAAACCCGAGCCCCGGGCCCACATCTCGAAAAATTCTGAAATTCACATTTTCGGAATCCTCCTCTCGCCACGAGTCCGTACATACCAAGAACTCCCAATTCGGACCACAAATGGTCCTTCAAATCCTAAATTTAAGGTTTTTACTCCAAGCCCTATTTTCTTGATTTTTAGCTATAGATTCATGAATTCCATGGATGATTCTTATATAAAAACATGTATTTAACTCATAAAACTTACCTCCAACGATTCCCCGTCGAAATCGCTTCAATTCCCGTCCAAAAGCTCTCAAGAATGGCCAAAAATGGTGGAAAAAATGGGTTGATTTCGCGACTGGAATGTTTTAAAAACATTCTGCCCAGGCATATTACTCATCGTGATCGCGGTAATCGCTCTGCGATCGCGGAGAACAAAATTTGGCCCAAAATTTACCCTTCACGATCGCGGTAAAGGCTTCGCGATCGCGGTGAACAAACTCTGGTTCCTCCGGACAGGCTTCAGTATAATGGTCATAACGTTTTGGACACAACTCCAAATGATGAATGGTTTGATATTTTGGAAACTAGACACATAGGGCTATAACGTTCATTTGATGATCATTTCCTGAATCCATATACATTTCTAGACATAAGCTTCCCAATTTATACATGTGTATTAGAGATCCTTCTCGGACACCCTATAGTGTAACGTCTATACCTATTTACACAGATATCCAAATCACAATTGCTTTATCTTTCTGAAAACCAGACACTATGGACTACAACTTTCGCTTTTGAATCACCTTAAAATTCCTTGTAGATAAAAAGATATGAGCTTCCAAAGTAGGATCAATGCACAAAAATTTTCCTTCTTCGCGATCGCGGAGAATTTCACGCGATCGCGATTCATTAATACTTTTCGCACATTTTACTCACCGCGATCGCGTCCCATTGTCCGCGATCGCGTAGAACACTGCTACAGACATAAACCAGCAGTTAAAATGGCCTAGAAATGGTCCGAAACCACCCCGAAACTCACCCGAGGCCCCGGGACCTCAACCAAAAGAACCAACACGCCCTATAACCTTATTCGAACTTGTTCCAATCATCAAAACTCTATCGTTAACATCAAAATCGTCCGTTTTCAACAAATTTAAGCTTAAGTTTAACTTTAACTTCAAAAATTCACATTCGATCAAAAACCCAACCAAACGATGTCCGAATGACCTGAAAATTTGCAGGCATATCCAAAATCACCTAACGGAACTACCGCAACTATCGGAATTCCATTCCGACTCCCGGATCAAAATCTCACCTATCGATCGGATTTCGCCAAAATTCAACCTTAGCCAATTCAAGCCTATTTCTACACCGGATCTCCAAATTCAATTCCGATTGCTCTCCTAAGTAATAAATGATCCCTCGAAACTAGTCGAATCATCAGAATCCGATTCCGAGCACTCTAACTTGATAGTCAACTCTAGGTTGACTTTCCATATTCAAACTTCCTTCAAACATGCTATTTGCTTCATTTTCAATTCAATTCATTCCTAACTCATCCGATAGGTTCTAACACTGATATAAAAGCATAAGATATGTAAATGCAAGGTAACAGGGTGGAAATTCCCATAACGACGGGCCGGGTCGTTACAGTATGCTAGTTGAAAGGGATTAATGGCGTAATAGGCTATTTTCTATTATTATAGTTTTTTTTTTTTGGAAATGTCATAAGCATTTTAGGCCATTTAGACTATTCTTGAATATTCCAATAGTTACCAATAAACAAAAGGTTGTTTTGAAGCTTATAGGAATATTGTTTAATTAGATACAATTGGTTAATTTCAGCATGTAAATGACTTAGGATAAAAAAAAATGTGATTTCCGAGTTCTTTCACCTTAAGTAGAATGCCACTTTAAATTGGCAGAACATCTATTAACAAAATAACCCCATTTTTTAGTTTTTGCTTGAACATGTATAAATAAGCTAGTTAGGCCCAACTAGAATAAGGATGGCCCAGGTCCATGTTTTGTACTACGTATGTTGGGCCTGGGCCCATAATTGTTAAAAGACTGCATCACCATGTTTATTTTCAGAATTAGCAAATTATGTTCGAAGCCCGATTACAATGAGCTTAAAGTATGTGAATAAATTAAGACTTCTTTTTTGTATTTAGAGACGAACTTAATAAAGAAAATGTAACCACTTTAGGATCATCCTTTTAAAAATAAATGAGACGAGCCTCGCCAAATAAAAGGGCACAAAATTGCGGGGCTCTCATAAATGTATATATTAATTTCTTAGATTTCGGGACGGGTCGTTTAGTGAATTTTACGGCCTTCTAAAAAAATAATCATGCATTAGTATCTTTAGGCGCGTATTTAATAATGTTACCTCCCTAAACTCGGGTGTGCATTTCATGCAACCCAAATCCAAATCCTAAAATATTGGATAGAGTGTGCCTAGGATTGTGGGTTCATTTCATGTGGCGCAATCTGAAAATATACTTTAAACAACGTTCACTTTCGCTTAAATAATAATAATAACTTAATGAAAGCGGTTTAAAATTTATTATGTGAGCACGTGATTTTTGCCCCAAGCAATTGAATTCCAAAATATATAAAAAATAATACAAAAATGATTTTTGTTTGCATTTGTGTGATTTGGGTAAAATACCAGTGTTTGTTTGAAATAAAATTGAAATGAAAATACAAAAAGTAATTAATTAGAAAAATATCACAAAAATTGTAAAACAAATGCTAGGAAATTAAAAAATTAAGCAAAAATACAAAAAATATCGGAAAATTAAGGAAAAAATATAAAAACGGAAAATAAAGGAAATATATCAGTTGTAAAATAAATACAATGGAAAAAATACAAAAATACAAAAAGAAAATACAAGAAAATAATAAAAAGGGCACAAAAAATACAATGTATAATTAGTTTGGGCCAAATATACAAGAAATACACATAAATACATAAGCCCAAAACAAAAACAGAGCAGGCCTAGTCATTTTGGCCGGCATGTCTATTTGATAAATCCAAACGACACCGTACCAATCAAATTGTCACGCCCCAAATCGAGGAACATGACCGGCGCCTGACCGGGTTGCCCCAGTCAAACGGACCTAGGTGCCTTTCATTCCCACGCGTTACCCCTGTGTTGATTGTTTCTCATTAATCAAATATCTTACTAACCATGAATGATTTCACATTAAACAAATAAAACCATACGAGTGATTCATTAACAAGTTTGCAATTTTTACAACGCTCGACATAACATAATGTATACATAATACTGGAGTCCCACAGTTTACATGTCTACAGAGCCTCTAGGATACAAAAGGGAAATACAATACTTGCCGGTAACAAGGCTCCGGCTATACCTTACAAAACCAAAATGAAATTCAAACAGAAGTGGCATGAACCACACAAGGCCCCAAGGAAGAAAGGGGCTCACCAAAACGGGCAGTGGAAGGAGAAGGATACTACTGCCGATGAGCTGAAGTGCCTGCTACTGATCCACCTACAATCATAACACGAATGTAGCGCCCCCGGCAAAAGGGACGTCAGTACACTTGAATTGTACTGGTATGTATGGACAAACTTTGTCCCAAGTAAACTCAAGCCATTAAATTACATCAACAATTAATTAAGCCGGCTAACCATATTTCCACATTTTCCTCATTTCAAATAATTCTCAACACAAAGCACTTTCTACAATCAACCAATTTAACAATAACCAATCAATCACGTAAAGCACAAGTAGTCAAACAAAGGGGCAATCGGTGCCCCACAGGTTGCAAACTCTCCTGCTGTCTCCTTTCACAATTTCACATTATTGATTTTTGTATCAATTTTCAATAGCGATTTCGATCGCTTTCCATCCTTATTGCCCCCGACCACCCTTATTACCTCGGCCACCCTTATCACCCCAACCCACACCTTATTTCCCCACGTTGCGGCGCGCAACACGACCCCGCCTTACAGTTGAAAACACAACAATTTCAAACAGCAGCAGATAAGGTACTACACACAATTTCAACAAGTTCAAATAAGCAACTTACACATTGGTTCATGTTCTCAATTTCTTCTCAATTCAATATCACAACCATGTTACAATATTTCCACAATTCAAGTGTTTCATCTCTTTCCACAATAAACCAATTCTCAAGTGTTTCGTTTGTTTTCCACAAGGTGCCATATAGGCCATCATAGTCATTATTCACAATTCTTTTGCCAAATTAAACTCTCATTTTACATCACTCATAACTCAACAACAAACTTTGAATATCCAACGACAACATCAAGAATTTCACACAATTTGTCAATTTAACACGAAACAAACAAACTTCACACATATAGGCGATTTCACAAGAATCAAAATTAGCCATACATACCTGGTGATGATTTTTCCTCCTACTTTATGCTTACCCAAGATATCCTACTCTTGCCAACCTTGTTCTTGAAGACTCTTACTTCTACTCACTTCTTTTACTAGAAATCAAGTTCAATAATCATGCATGAGTGTAAAAATTCTATTTTCAAAAGCTATTATATGCAAACCTCTCTTTACCCAATTAAAACTGAAAATCAAAGAAAATAATTAGGGTTTTTACCTTGAAAAGATTGGGGAAGTTGAATCCTTGCCCTAGGATCCCTTGGAATTAAATGGTTGGAACAATCTTTGAAGATGAAAGATTTCTCTCTCTAAAAACCCTCCCTTCTCTCTCTAATTTTGGTAAGATGATATGATAAAATGAAGAAGAAAGGTGTTATATTAAAGAAGAGATCGGGTCAAAATGTTACAAAAATCGGGGCCGGGGTCAATTATGCGGTGCACTATGCGACCGCAGAATCAACATGCGGTCCGCATAGTGACCGCAGAATTGCCCCAAATTTTACACAGGTTCTGTTACGGAATGCGGTCACTATGCGGACCGCATGTTGATTCTATGGTCGCAAAGTGCACCGCAGATTTGACATGCGATCGCATATCGACCGCACTTTTGACACGATTTTTGGGAAACTCTCTGGAACGTTTTGCGGCAAGAATGCGGTCCGCATGTCAGATTTGCGGTCGCATTCTTGACCGCATATTTGACATTTTTCGGAAAAATTAATTCTCTACATTTTTGAAACTTAAATCACTACCAAGGGTCCGAACCGCGGCGAGCTAACTCGCCGCGAAGAATTCTACGCATTCCTAACACATTATTCGGACCATGACACCACAACTACTAGGTTTTACGCACAAAATTTTTACGGGGCCTTACACAAATGAATCTGTGCCGTTGATTGCAGCTAATCAATGGACCATATGATGCGGTTCCCTCACAAATGAAACGACATCGTCCAATGAAATCAATCTCAACCGTTCATTGCAAATAATCAAACAGACAAGACTAGGGTGACATTTTAATCAAACGACGTAGTCTTGAGTAATTGATCCCAACCATCCAGTGTTATAATCTAACGGACACAATGAAACCTCCCATTAATCTACACGATATTGTTTAAGAGCCAGATGATCCTGGCCATCAATTTTATCAAATCCAACGGCGAGGAATCAACGATGTTATTCTGATATATATCTAAGCTTCCCCGTCTACCCCCTCATTACACACACACACATATATTCTTATGATAAACCCTAGCCGCCCTAATCTTCTTCTTCTCTCCCACCATCTCGAATGGAGACCACCAAAGGTCAATCCCAGACCTCCGTCTCCGGCCTAAGCCAACCCCAAAAACACCCTCTACACCACCAAATAACCCTTAACCCCCATTAATCCCGACCAAAAACCAACAGTCTCCCTAAACTTGAAAATCCGGTCACCGGAACCCTAGCCGACAACCACCTAAGGTATGAATCAGGGTCCCAAAATAACACCACTAGACCACCTTGAAATGATCTACCACCATATCTAGGTGGTTTCCCTTGAATTAGTCCCCAACCCGTCGAATATTCAAAAACACCTCGCTAGAACCCTACTCCGGCGAGTACCCAAAAACAACCCTAATCGCAAAACCTTACCCCATGTCTCCAGATCTCTCTCACACACCCAAATCAAACCCCCAAAGCCCCGTTTGGAAGATCTAACACTCAGAAGACTAACAGTCTTCGAAGCTCTGAAAATCAAGAAAATGAAAAGAACGAAGACGAAAGAAAGAAGAAAAAAAGAAAGAAAAGGAAAAAGAAAAGGAAAAGGGCCTGAAAAAGCTAAGTACCACCCTTGTTTTCGTGTTCATTTGTTCTGAAACTTGCTTCTTTACATGCCTATCATGCTTGTCTGAATCTGTTCCTATGCATGTCTAAAACATGAATCTATCTCTGTTTTTGTATATAATCTGTACTTGTTCATGCGAACCCTGAAACTCATACATGCCTGAAATTATCTAAGTGTTCTTAGGATTCTGATATTAACTACTTATGAATCATGTGCTAATTAGCCAGTTTTATGTGATTGTTCAGTATATTCTCTCTCGATTGGGTTTTAATTAGTTGGAATTCAACCATTATCAATTTTTTCCTCTGAGTTCTGATTAATTGGAAGTTAATTCGTGATTAAGGTTATTTGTGCAAAACAACATGAATCTGGTTATATTTGTAATTTGATTTGTATGCTAGTTCATTCTGAACATTTCAGTGCTTATGTATGCTTAGGCCATATGTATAAATGTTTTGTGGTTATGTTTGTGAACTAAGTATGGGTTCTAATTAGTGGCCATTTGTAAAAGTGGTTAAAATTGAAAAGGGTTGTAGTCTGAAATTGATTAAGTCTTAAAGACATGTTTGACTAGTGGCTATTTGTTAAATATGTTCTACCCTAGTCTTGCCAGACCTAAGGTAGATTGGGTAATAATAATTAAATACAAGGGGTAAAAGGGGAAGGGTAAATGGTATTTTGTGGATTAAATAGAGCCTATGGGAACAAAAATGACTTTAATGCTTGGTATTTCTAAAAGAAAGGTGTTATATTAAAGAAGAGATCGGGTCAAAATGTTACAAAAATGTTCTTGAAGACTCTTACTTCTACTCACTTCTTTTTACTAGAAATCAAGTTCAATAATCATGCATGAGTGTAAAAATTCTATTTTCAAAAGCTATTATATGCAAACCTCTCTTTACCCAATTAAAACTGAAAATCAAAGAAAATAGTTAGGGTTTTTACCTTGAAAAGATTGGGGAAGTTGAATCCTTGCCCTAGGATCCCTTGGAATTAAATGGTTGGAACAATCTTTGAAGATGAAAGATTTCTCTCTCTAAAAACCCTCCCTTCTCTCTCTAATTTTGGTAAGATGATATGATAAAATGAAGAAGAAAGGTGTTATATTAAAGAAGAGATCGGATCAAAATGTTACAAAAATCTGGGTCGGGGTCAATTATGCGGTGCACTATGCGACCGCAGAATCAACATGCGGTCCGCATAGTGACCGCAGAATTGCCCCAAATTTTACACAGGTTCTGTTAAGGAATGCGGTCACTATGCGGACCGCATGTTGATTCTGCGGTCGCAAAGTGCATCGCAGATTTGACATGCGATCGCATATCGACCGCACTTTTGACACGATTTTGGGAAACTCTCTGGAACGTTTTGCGGCAAGAATGCGGTCCGCATGTCAGATTTGCGGTCGCATTCTTGACCGCATATTTGACATTTTTCGGAAAAATTAATTCTCTACATTTTTGAAACTTAAATCACTACCAAGGGTCCGAACCGCGGCTCGCAAGCTCGCCGCGAAGAATTCTACGCATTCCTAACACATTATTCGGACCATGACACCACAGCTACTAGGTTTTACGCACAAAAGTTTTACGGGGCCTTACATCCTCCCCCCCTTAAGATCATTCATCCTCGAATGAGGATTTTGAAATAAATGAGTTGGTTTTGAAAGACATGATATGCAACCATCAAAATTTTGACTAACTCTTATATTTTAGAAAAATTTCGCCGGAGTTTCCTTTGTATTATGGACATATCCACCTGTCAGAGGGCCCCGAAACACATTACCAAACAACAATATACAACTACAACACTTTTCACAACTGGTATACACTTTCTTACCTCAACGAATGCACATATTCTATCACATTGTTACAATTGCACATAAACTAGTCACTTCAATGAATTCTTACCTTATTTAACCATTTTAACACACCATGTACACTTAACAAACCATTACCAATCTAAACTTACTATTAGTTGTTTATTTAATACACGAATCTTTCTAAAGCTTCCATTTGTCAACAAAGGCTCAAATGACCCAATGTGACAACACATTAAATTCATTACAAAATGAAGGAGACTTTACTAATACTAAGAGAGAAATGACTTGGACAAAATGACAATTACTAGGAGTAGAAAGGTCACCTAATTTCTTCTAGGCTTGATCAAACAAATGGGGGTAGTTTTCTTTCATCTCTTTTTCTGCTTCCCATGTGGCCTCCTCAACTTGTTGACTTCGCCACAATACTTTAACAGAGGCAACTTCCTTATTTTTTAACTTACGGACTTGCCTATCAAGAATGGCAACTGGAACTTCTTCATATGACAAATCTTCATTAACCTCTATAGCTTCGACTGGCATGATGGTGGATGGATCTCCAATCACTTTCTTCAACATGGACACATGGAATACCGGATGCACTGATGACATCTCGGGAGGCAACTCTAGCCTATAAGCAACTTGACCAATCCTTTGAACGATCCGATATGGCCCGACATACCTAGGACTCAATTTCCCTTTCTTTCCGAATCGCATGACTCCTTTCATAGGAGATACCCTCAAGAACACCCAATCATCGACTTGAAACTCCAAATCCCTTCGACGAACGTCCGCATAGGACTTTTGACGACTCTGTGCTGTTTTCATTCTCTCCTGAATAACCTTGACCTTTTCCATAGCTTCGTACACCATATCTGGCCCTAGAAATTCCGCTTCACCTACCTCAAACCACCCGATTGGCGATCTACATCTTATCCCGTACAATGCCTCAAATGGGGCCATTTGAATGCTAGCATGATAGATGTTATTGTAAGCAAATTCTATCAGTGGCAAGTGTTCATCCCAATTACCTTTAAAATCTAAGACACAAGCCCGCAACATATCTTCAAGCGTCTGAATGGTCCGCTCGGCCTGTCCATCGGTCTGTGGATGGAAAGCTGTGCTGAGATTCACCCGAGTTCCCAAACCTTGCTGAAACTTCTTCCAAAAGTTAGCGGTGAACTGAGCCCCGCGATCTGAGATGATAGAAAGTGGAGTGCCATGATGCCTTACTATCTCTTTGATGTACAATCTTGCATATTGCTCTGCAGTATCAGTGGACTTGACAGGTAGGAAGTGAGCTTGATTTGGTGAGTCGATCTACTATCACCCATACTGAATCGAACTTACGCCGAGTGCGAGGTAACCCCACCACGAAATCCATATTGATCATCTCCCATTTCCACCTTGGTATTTCTATAAGCTGAGTTAATCCACCAGGCCGTTGATGCTCGGCCTTCACTTGTTGACAGTTCGGACATTTAGCTACAAAGCCTGCCACATCCCTTTTCATACCGTTCCACCAATAAATCTCCTTGAGATCGTGATACATTTTCGTTGAACCGGGGTGCACAGAATACCTGGAAGTATGAGCCTCTGCCATCACTCTTTCCCGAAGCTCGTCCACATCCGGAACACATAGCCTATCTTGACACCGCAATACACCATCTTCGCTGCTGAGTACAAATGCTGAGGTCTTGTCATTCATGATTGCTTCCTTCACCCGAACCAATGCTGGATCCATGAACTGTTTTTCCTTGATTTCCGCGACCAATGATGATTCTGCTCCATTATGCACCAAGATATCCCCCTCGTCTGACGCCGAGATACGAACCCCCAAACTGGATAATTGGTAAACCTCTCGAGCCAGGGGTCTCTGATCTACACTCAAATGAGCCAAACTACCCATGGATTTTCGACTAAGAGCGTCGGCTACCACATTTGCCTTCCCTGGATGGTACAATATGTCCATATCATAGTCCTTGAGTAGTTCTAACCACCGCCGTTGTCTCAGATTCAGCTCTTTCTGCTTGAACAAATACTGGAGGCTCTTGTGGTCTGAAAACACATCTACATGAACTCCATAAAGATAGTGTCGCCATATTTTCAAAGCAAACACAACAGCTGCAAGCTCCAAATCATGCGTCGGATAATTCTTCTCGTGATTCTTGAGTTGCCTGGAAGCGTAAGATATGACTTTCCCGTGCTGCATCAATACACATCCCAAACCAACCCCGGAGGCATCACAATAAACCACAAATCCCTCTGTGCCTTCTGGCAAGGCCAATACTGGTGCCGAGGTCAATCTTGACTTCAATTCCTGGAAACTTTTCTCACATGCTTCGGACCACTGGAACTTAACTGCCTTCTGCGTCAGCTTAGTCAATGGGGAGGCGAGGGTTGAGAATCCCTCTAGAAACCTCCGATAGTACCCTGCCAGACCCAAAAAGCAACGAATCTCTGTCGGGGTCGTGGGTCTAGGCCAATCTTTCACTGCCGCAATCTTCTGAGGATCCACCATAATTCCCTCACTAGAAATAACATGCCCTAGAAAAGCTACGGACTCCAACCAAAACTCACATTTTGAGAACTTAGCATACAATTGATGCTGAAGAAGGGTCTGCAATGCTGCTCTGGAGGTGAACGGCATGATCTTCCCTGCTCCGAGAGTAGATGAGAATATCGTCAATGAATACAATTACAAAGGAATCTAGGAATGGCTTGAAAACCCGATTCATAAGGTCCATGAAAGCCGCTGGGGCATTGGTTAGCCCAAAAGACATGACCAAAAACTCGAAGTGACCATAACGAGTTCTGAAGGCGGTCTTAGGAATATCCTGCTCCCTGATTTTTAACTGGTGGTACCCGGACCGTAAATCAATCTTTGAGAAGAACTTCGCTCCCTGCAATTGGTCAAACAGATCATCCACTCGAGGCAATGGATATTTATTCTTAATGGTGACTTTGTTAAGCTGCCGATAATCAATACACATTCGAAGTGACCCATCCTTCTTTCTGACAAAGAGAACCGGAGCACCCCATGGCGACACACTCGGTCGTATGAACCCTTTCTCTAATAAATCCCTCAGCTGCTCCTTTAACTCCCTTAACTCTGCTGGCGCCATTCTGTAAGGTGGAATGGATATTGGCTGAGTATCCGGCAATACATCAATTCCGAAATCAATCTCCCTATCCGGCGGGATGCCTGGAAGCTCATCTGGAAACACTTCAGGAAATTCATTCACAATTGGCACGGACTCGAGGGTAGGCACCTCCGAGGTGGTGTCCGTTACCCGAACCAGGTGATAGATACACCCCTTCTTAATCATCTTCGACGCCTTAAGGTAGGAAATAAACCTACCCCTTGGCACCACACCATTTCCTCTCCATTCAATAACTGGCTCGTTAGGGAACTCGAGCCTCATAACTCTCGTTCGACAGTCAAGTTTGGCAAAGCACGAATAGAGCCAATCCATCCCCATAATTACATCAAAATCTACCATCGCAAGCTCAATAAGATCGGCTGTGGTATCACGACCACCTACCGTAACAACACAATTCCTATAGACTCGTGAGGCTGTAATAGAATCACCAATAGGAGTCGACACAGAGAACGACTCACGAAGCTGTTCGGGTTCTATCCCAAAACTTGAAGCAATGAATGGAGTAACATAAGACAAGGAGGACCCCGGATCAATAAGGGCATAGCAATCAATAGTCCGAACAGACAGGATACCTGTAACAATATCTGGAGAAGCCTCAGCATTTTGGCGGCCACTCAATGCATAGAATCGGCTAGGTCCACCCCTACCATGAGCTCCACCCCTAGCTGCACCACGCCCTGCTGATG